>JADDOH010003447.1:0-72420 GCA_016648135.1 Agrypnia vestita | reverse complement strand
TGTGTGGAAAATCTTTGGTCGAGAGAGTGAGGAATGAACAAATTAGAAGTGAATGCAATGCTGGCTGTAGTGTGGTAGATAGAATAAAGAAAGGAGTGCTGAGATGGTTTGGTCATGTGGAACGTATGAACGAGGAAAGGATGGTTAAGAAAATATGAGGCGAATGTTGAAGGCAACAGGAATAGAGGGCGTCCGCGAAAGACCTGGCACGATCAGGTACTACAAGTATTTGAGGATGGCCCTGTTAAAAGCCGCAACAACCGTAGAACGTGTATGAGAAGATGTATGAATGTGGCCGAAGCAAAAGTGGTGTGCCAGGATAGAAGAGTGTGGCGTTCAATCCTCTCTGCCTACCCCTGCAGGGAAACGGCGTGATGGTTAGTTAGTTAAGAATGTTCTTAGGTTTTCACGGCCACTCAGAATCTTCAAGTTTGTGTTTACTGGGGTATTATGCCGTGTTGTTACGACCTTTCGGGCCGACGTTTCGGATCCCATTGCAGGGTCCATCATCAGGGCTGATGTGTTGTCTTGAATGTTGGTGTTGTGGTTAAGTATCGGCTTGCAATACCGTGCCGAAGTCATGATGTGTTGTATGTATGATTCATCTGTTGTCTGTTGTCTTCTTTTGTTGTCATATTGTTGTCTGATCACTATCTCTGCGGAGTCTGCGACGAGAATGACTTTGAAGCGCCGGATACCAAGATGTTTTTAATTTGAGACCATCATCTCTATTAATGTTTATCGGATGCTTGTAGATTTCTAGTGCTTCCTTGATAAGACGCGCATGGTGACTCTTAGGCTTTCCAAGGATTATTGGTTCGAATGCAAAATGACGGCCGGTATCCAGAAAATGCTCAGCCAGTGCTGATTTTTCTGGATGACCGAGTTTGCATGCCCGTTTGTGCTCGTTGACCCTTTTGGAAATGGTACGCGCCGTTTGTCCCACGTATACTTTATCGCAATCTTGACAATCGAGTCTATACACACCGTCTGTTTCTAAGCGATCTCGATCCTTCGCTGATCTCAACATATCCTTAATTTTGGAGTTGGTCTTACTGTCTTAATGTCTTACTTACTTAACCAAAAACTGTCTTAATGTCTCTTTTCTTGAGAGCTCTGGCAATTCTGTCTGTAACGCTTTGGACAAAAGGCAGAAAGGCGATGCCTTTGCACTCAGGTTCTGTATGTTTTTCAGGGCGAACAGACCTCGTTCTTATGACGCGTTGTATCTGTCGCTTCTGGTACCCATTGCCTTCCAGTGCGTCGCTGAGTGTTATCATTTCTTCCTGTAGATATTCGTCTTGACATATCCTTTTGGCCCTCGTGGCCAAAGTGTTGATGAGACCTCTTTTTTGAGCAGGATGATGGTGGGAATTGGCATGTAGATAACGATTTGTATGCGTAAGCTTCCTGTAAACTCTGTGTCCGAAACTCCCATCGGCTTTCTTTTTTATTTCAACATCAAGAAAAGGCAGCACGTTGTCTTTCTCCATGGTGAACTTCAGGTTGTTATGTAGTGAATTAAGGTGCTCCAAAAAATCACCTAGTTTGTCTTCACCATGCGGCCAGATTGCAAACACGTCATCGACGTATCTCCACCAGACCTTTGGAGTAAAGGATGCTGTGTCCAGTGCTGTTTCTTCGAATTTCTCCATAAAAAAGTTAGCAATCACCGGAGAAAGTGGATTACCCATCGCTACACCTTCCACTTGTTGGAAGAGCTCACCTTGGAAAGAAAAGTATCCACTCGTCAGGCAGTGCTCAAAGAGTGCGCAGATGTCTTCATCATAAATTTCTTCCAACAGACTCATAGCGTCGTCCACAGGCACATTAGTGAAGAGGGATATGACGTCAAAACTGACTAGTATATCGCCCCTTTCACACTTTATTTCTTTTAACATATTGACAAAGTGTGCTGAGTCTTTCACCCATGAGGACGTCTTCCCCGTCTGCATCTGTAGGAGACCGGCCAAATATTGTGACAGCTTGTATATTGCGCTCACAATTGGTCTTAGTGGCACTCCATCCTTATGTATTTTGGGAAGCCCGTAAATTGCTGGTGTTTTTGTTGCTTGCACAAATAGTTTGAAATGCAAATCGGCTGGAATACTGGAAGCTTTGACCAGCTCCCTAGTTTTTCTGTCGATTCTATCCGTTGGATTCTTCTTGATTTTCTTATAAGTGCTGCTTTCCAAAAGTCCCCGCATCTTCGCTGTGTAGTCTACTTGGTCCAAAATCACTGTGGCATTGCCTTTGTCTGCTGGAAGAATCAGGACCTCTTCGTTTGCGCCAGTAAACACAAATTTGAAGATTTTGAGTGGCCGTGAAAACCTAAGAACATTCTTAACTAACCTCTATGGGGAGGAAGTTTATTTATCTACACGCCGGCTGGAGAGCTTAAGGAGTAAAAAAGAAAAGCTTCTAAGCAACTTAGCTTTTTTACAACTCTGTAAAGCACAGTCGGTGACACCATCATGAAGCAGGTAAGTGTTCATATATTGTAATATTTTTCCTTAGAATTGTTCCCTTAACTAAAATATTATATAACTTTCTTTTATATAAAATTTCTCATTTGAAGTAAATTTATTGAAACTCGAGAGAATCTGTTTCCCAGCTGTGATTTTTAACGTAATGAAAAATTGAATGTTTCGTTTTTACGACTTTATAAAAATCAGGCCGCGGACACCAGCGCATCTTATTTTAATCATTTTTATGTCATAAAGCGAATTTTTTCCTACCTGTTAATGAACTATAAACTAATTTATTTCAAGGTCGTCTAGCAAATTAGCTCGTCAAATCACTAACTCGTTTGTCATGAAACAAGATCTTGGCGAAAAACTGAAGCACGTGAAAAACTATCTTCTTTCATATGATCGCTACTCGAAGGCACAGAAAAAGGAAATTAAGCAAAAGTGTTTACGTTTGAAGTCCCAAATAAAATTTTAAATAAATTACGCAAAAATGATGATAATTTTATTGAAAAACGTAGTATTTGGCTCGAAGGGGGATTCACGATTCCCATAATACACAGAGGACGGTCACCAAGATTATTCTGCTAAGCAAGTGAGAGGAAAAGAAGAAAAAGCTCTGTTGATATGGAGGTATTAACTTAAGCTACACAAACAAAATTAGGATAGTGTGATTCGAAAATATTGAAGAAAATTGTTAGTACTCCCAGGCAAGCTACCAGATATAATAAAGCCTTCTCTATTTCTCAGTGAGTAGTACAGTCAAAGGTAACTTCTTTGACGGCATTGGGTATGCTTGTAGAAGCTGATCTTTTTAGGCGACATCGACAGTATGAAAATATTAGGAATACTCAAAAGAAGATTTATCCTTGTTTTAGCCTAATCCAAAAGGCAAAACTGATTGCTATCCGGAAAAAGGTTCCTATAGGATATCTGAAACTTGAAACTTTATTACAATAGTTATTGCGCTTATTAGCTTGTTTATAGGCTGGGGTTAGTTCTTTGTGTACATAAGAAAGGTCCTCATTAGTGTTAACAGGCAAGCGGGGATCCAAACAAGCGCAATATATTATTATTAGCAGTTCAAACCAAAACTGATTTGGCAGAACCCGATTCTTTCTTTGCCCAATTAGAATAAGAACGTGAAAGAATCTAACCGAATTACAAATAAAGAAAATATTGTAAGTTCTTCACAATATTGCTAAGTGACCCTAAAAGAGAAACATTATTCTGTCAAATACGCTACTGTTTAACACGTTTAAAATGAGGTGTTAGATTTGTGTTGCAACATATAAAGAATTCGACAACCTCTTAATTAACAAACTGATCTAGCAGGAGACATTTCAGTTTGGGTTTTCCAAGTTACCTGCCAGGATTCGTTTATATTTTATATAAAAACTACGTATTAATAAATGGCAATTAAGATTAGAAGAGGTCTGTTGTGAAACAGAAAAAGTTAAAAATTCAAGACGATTTTAGAAAGCTAATGGGATTAATTATGGACGTCCTGATATGGAAAAACTAATGATGGTAATAGAAATAGAAGATTTTTCCAATCTAAAATTAACAAAAACTTATTTCAAAAATTTAAATAGATAGAAGTCGTAATCAAAACAAAAACTTAAATCTCTCAAAAATTTAAATTGAATATTATAATAATTAAAATTAACTATAATTAATTTTAATTATTATAATACCTTTAACGTTATTATGAAAAAATATGAACTTTAGACTTTAATCTTTATAATCAGTCTTAAAAATCAGTTATTAATGAGATCTCACTATTATTGGTAACAAATTAACAAAAACACTTCAAATATAGAATCATAAAACCTCGCATAAAAAGAAGGGATCAATCTCTTTGAAATAAGCTCTTTTAAGTTTTTTTTCTTATTTTCACTCAAATCTTGTCTTTCAAAATAGGCTGCTTGTAGTGATATTTTTGATATTGGTTTCATTTTCTTTCTTTTGTTTCTAAAATTAGCTTTTAAAGTTTCCATCCTTGTATGATGTTTTATAAAAAAAAAGAGGTAGGATTTTCTTTCGTTATTTTTAATACTTTTATATAATTCCAATTAATACTCTCTCCTTCGTATTTGTTGTAAAATTATATCCCCACTCCTCTTGTAGTAATTTCAAATCCAGAAATGATTTAAAATTAAATTCTTGATCTCAATCGGTCAATCGATCGATTGAATCGAAAATCAACGGAGGTTTGGACTTTTTAGCACACTTAATCAAAGTGGTCTGGTGTATATATCAGTCCAGATTTTAGGTTTTTCTTAATCTCCTTCTTAATGAGGCTGTGTACGCTATCAGCTTCGTTCTGCGTATGGCTTCTAATTAGAAATTTGTGTGTGATGCTCCTTATGAAGCCGACGTAACTCCGAGTTCAATCATTTACTGAGTATCAACTAGTGCTCGCGCATTACTATAAAAGAAAAATATTGTCTCCTATCTCTATCATTTTTTATTACCTTGGGCAGTTAGTTCCCGCCATGATAAAAACCCGCCAAAAATAAATTTAAAGTAGTTCACTTTATGATTAAAGATGCGAAAAGAAAATTGCTCGCGAATTACTATAAAAGAGAAATATTGTCTCCTATTTCTGTCATTTTTTATCATCGGAACGGTCTGTTAAACTGAATACATTGATTGACTTTGGGCAGTTAGTCCCCGCCATGATAAAAACCCGCCAAAAGTAAATTTTGAGTTAGTTCACTTTATGATTAAAGGTGCGATATATCGCTTCAAAGTGATTTTAGAAAAGAACACCAAATTCAAATAAATATGTTTTCTAAGTAAGCAATAGAAACTGCAGAGCTATATGTTTCCGCGGCATCCGATGACACCAAACATGCGCAAAATATTGTAATAGCGGATGCTTCGCTTCCTATTGAACAACTGTGTGAAGAGGCTACTGAAGTGCACAATAAACACTTTCGCCTATATCGTCAAAATTTTGCACGGAAATTTTCTAGAGTTTCTTGCTCTAGACGTACTCAATAGGCTATTGCTAACATCGGATCCAGTCATAACATGTAATTTTATACATACATACAGTATTACATGTACTTTTTATCCGTACAGTGTATTACTGTAATACAGTGAAAGCCAAATAAATACACTAAACCCTCACAATCCACTAGTAAGAAAAAATATACATTTTCTACACCGTGCCTCGACGCAAACTGTAAAAAAGAGTGTCTGGAAATTTTGATTTCTTTTCGGTTCCCCCGATATCTACAAATATGTGAGAGTAGTCCACGCACTCTGCCAGAGCGTCGGGTCGGCGTCGTCCATCACGTAAGTTAGCCAAATCAGGCACACCTTCGCACAACTAACCACGCATCAATTAAACGAGCGAGCTTGCCACGGGAACAATAAATACGAGATTCGATCATTTATTTTAGGAGAACGGTCGACCTACAAATTGTAAATTTGTATGACAAGTACAACGCCGCGAGTACCACTCCGGAGAGTGCGGAAATCGCTAAACGAAATGTGCCGTAAACTGGAAACGACCAACATCGCGGTACACGTTCACGCAAACCGTGAAATGTTCGATTGTGACGCCTCGCGAAACGTGCCAGACCCCGGGGGGCTCGCACGCCCTGCCCGTGACCGCAGCCGGCCAGGACTGGGAGCCGGTGCATATCTACAGCTAAGCGCGTCATATCTCTCGTCTTCTTCCGTTCTTAGACAAGACTCGACGCTTCAGTTCAGTAATAATAAGCGAGCGAGCAGAGTGCAGATGCCGCGCCGGTGTTTAGTGCGCTCGAGACACTCGCGCGTTGATCACAATAACCGAAAGACGACGCGAAAACAAACAGGTTGTTTACTGAGCACAGCACGCAGACACAAACACTGATGGAAATTAAACAAAAACTCGGGATGTTTCGTATTTCCTGTTTTCATTCATTTAATTGATTGATAGAGTAATAATTATATATATATATATATATATATAGTCATCTACGTATCTTATCCACAGTTTAGGTTTTAAGAAATAATTTTCCAATGCACCTTTTTCAAACTTTGTCATAAATAGATTAGCAATTGATGGTGAAAGTGATAAACCCATTGGAGCCCCTTCAATTTGTTTGTAAGTTTTACCATCATAGATAAAAAATGTATTATTTAAACAATGTTTTATTAAATTTATTATACCTTCCGGGGGTTGGCAAATTTCTCTTACTGTATTACAGTAATACAGTAGGAGAAATAAGAGGACAACAGATAAACTCAGCCGTCTACTTAGAAAATATAAAATAAGAACGATATTTAGGACTGAAAACAAAATATCTAGCCTTCTACGCAGTGTAAAAGACAAAATACACCTAGAGTCCCATGGTGTATACGAAATACCATGTGGATCGTGCGACCAGACATATGTTGGAAAAAGCAACAGAAAGATATCTGCTAGGGTTGCTGAACATAGAGTTGATATGACCAACAAAAAGCTAACATCGTCGCTTGTCCAACACACGCTCAAAGAAGGCCACAGCATAGACTTTAATAATACAGGAATAATAGCGAACGTCCAAAAAGAAACAGTAAGGATATATAGAGAAGCTATAGAGATATATAAAAGAATAAATATTATCAACAATAGAGATGATGGTATTCGTTTCCCAACGGCATAGAAAAGCATTTTATTCAACAGTAGATTTCTTAGTAAAAATAAAAATAATATATTAGCGCGCAAAAATCAATTAAATATAACCACCGACACAATAGAAGCAACATCGAGTACAAAGCGCATCACAAGGAGCCAAACAAACGCCATTAAGGCCAGCAACGGCCGGGAACACCCAATATTTAATACAAAATTCCCAAAAATCATTAAGGCCAATAATGACCACAGTACCCAAATTTAGACTCTGACTTACCAGACCTCACTTGGTAATAAGCTTCCGATACGAACGGACGTGCTTGCACTGACCCTCGTGACGGAAATTTATTAACAAGACAACCTGAAGATGCCTGTTGTGATTCAGGCGAAACGTCGGTTGACGAATGGTTCTTCTGAGGACCAGATTTTGACGCGGGTTACCCCCAAAGAAATTAATACTAACTTATATATATATATATATATATATAATTCGCGATTGTAATAAATAAAATACTAACGAAAAGTAAAAAATTTCAAGAGCGTGATAGCTCCACGAAACTCCCACTCTTTAAATCGAATATGCCAGGTGGGCGTGTCAAAATGTCTATTAGAAAGGAAGCGGTAATATGACAAAAGCGGAATCGTGTGAAATATAAATATGTGCGTGTCCTTTCCATTACAATGTTCAGTCCTCTGATAATATTCCAAATGTATCGTGTAATTGTCTACGCTTCCAGGAATATTAAGGGTTATTAATATTAAGCATAATATGCATTTAATAATACAAACGTTTATTTTATTTTAAGAATACGATCGTGTCATCCGATGACTTAGTAACACAAAATATTTTTTTTGAGTTAAGTGTTCAGTTTTATTCAGAATGAACGCTTCCATCCTTAACACAAAGAAATGAAATAAAATGTATCATGCCTGTAGCACACCTCCGCCGCGCAATCACAGCACTGAAACCGCACTAGTTTCGCCATGACTTGTCCTTTGTAGGAGAGGCGGAACAGAAGCGAAACTGCCTGTTCTAGCGATTTGAATATAATTCTATCTCTTTTCCGCGTGGTTTCGTCGATCTGCTCCGACGCCAGCTACACTCCGCGCACCGGCCGCCATTTAGTTGCTGTGCCGCGTTGTTTCCGCATGTGTTTGTGGAAGTCGACGAAATTAAAAAGCGGAACTACATTTTTTTATATAATGGATGTCGATTTTACTAAAAAATTAATACAAGAGGTCATAAATAGACCTATTCTTTATTTATTGAGTTATCCAGACTATAAAAATAATAGAAATTGGCATGGGAAAAAAAAGCATGGAGAGAAACTCAACTCTCGCGTGACGTTCCGCGCCCAGTTCCGCTACTTGAATTACACTTGATCGCAGCGGAATTCCTGCAGCGGTTTCGCTACTGGGGTTTCGCAGCGGAGGTGCGCGGAGCGTCAATCCGTGTTTCTTATTAGGAAGAGCAAAGAGTTCCACGATTTGTAGTATTCAAACTGGTGAACGTGTGTGTTGTAGTCTTCATTTTGAAATGTAGTTTTCCCTTCGAAAAACGAAAAACGAGAGTTCAAGCCGTATCGGTAACACTGTAAACTGCGGTGCGTCGGTAATTAAGAAAAAGGAAAGACGGCGCGTTAATCCAAAAATTACGTCCAGATACAAAGTGCCCACCAGCCGTCAGCAACTATTTTTAGAGACTTCCAAACGCGTGTCGACATTCACGTATCTTCATCGCCATGCGTACTGAAGAAGGAAATCAAGAAGCCGCCGAGGAAGTGACTGAAACTCTCGTCCCTTTAGGGGTCAATGAGAATGCTTATGGGTGTCCGGCTTGACAGGATATTCAGGTAGGCCAAATTCTTATTCGACTCCTAATTAACCTGTTCCCTATCCTGTCGGTTGCGCCAAACAACACCTATTAAATGTATGATCACAGTCCACAGGGATACAATATCCTTCACAGTTCGCTTTCTGTATATCTTTAATAAGACTTTATCGAAATGTTCGAAAAGTGTTCACTCAACTAAAGCTTATACGCTTGTTATTTTGTCACCACTATAGTTTCGGAAGGAGCAATCCAGAGGAATGTGTGTGTATTACAATGTTGAGTTTAGTGTTGCACTACAAAGTGACACATATCATCAGATTTAAGTTTTCTGGGGTATTTTGCCTGAATCATATCGCGTCGAAAGCTTTCGATTACTTAGTACTCATTGGGTATTGCAAGCCAATAATTAACCACAAAATCAACACTCATAACAACATATCAGTCCTGATGACGGACTTTGCAATGAGATCTGAAACGTCGTAGATTCTAACGGCAGTGAAAACCCGAAGAACATTTTGAACTGTCATATCAATAAATTGAAAATGTGCGTAAAATGCATCACACCCGGCATTATAAGTAACGTGGAACCGATTGTCTATCGGTTTAATATGTTGGGTGATTTCGATTGTCTAATAAATGAAAACGAACAAACCAACAGATGTTTCCGTCATATCTTTAGAAATTTGATTGATTGCATTTAAATTTCACCATAAAATGCCGGTCGATTATCCGAATCTATTATCCGTTTGCGTTGAAATTCCACGAAATATTTTCCCGCAATTGTAATGTTTAATTTCCCGCAAGTGTAGGTACTTGCGGAGAAGAGCCCTTTCATCTATCTCGAGTCCGGCCCAAGTACAGGAGCTGGTGCGGGACAGGAAGTAGCGAGGGTAAAACAAGCGACGAACAAACAGGTGCCGGCTGGCCCGGCCGCGCGAGGCCCAGGAAACGAGGCCACGCCCCTTGAATAAAAAACAGGACGGCTCGGTGCCGACATTACGTGATGTGTATAAATATGCTTTTTAATAGCATAAATGCAAAATCTACAAACGCTCCTAATTGTTTATTACTAGCTGTTCGTGCCCGGCGTTGCACGGGTTAAGGATTAAGTTAAAAAGAAATTTGTGGGGGGAAGCAAAGGTTTCATTCGAACTGTATAGATTTGCATCGAAAATATATCAGCGGAGGGGACGGGTTAAAAGAATAGGGGGGAAATGCCGCATATGTTACCCGCCGAGTCTTTAAGAATAAGTTTCCAAATTTTGTGTCCGATCGGGCAAACGGTACAGATTTGCATCTAAAATATATCAGGGGGAGGGGAAGGGGTATGAGAATAGAGGGGAAATAGTATGTTGCCCGCTGAGTCCTTAAGAATAAGTTTCCAAATTTTGAGTCCGATCGGTCAAACGGTACAGATTTGCATCGAAAATATATCAGGGGGAGGGGAAGGGGTATGAGAATAGAGGGGAAATAGTATGTTACCCGTTGAGTCCTTAAGAATAAGTTTCCAAATTTTGAGTCCGATCGGTCAAACGGTATAGATTTGCATCGAAAATATGTCAGGGGGAGAGGAAAGGGTACGAGAATAGGGGGGAAATATCGCCTACGTTACCCGCTGAGTCCTTAAGAATAAGTTTCCAAATTTTGAGCCCGATCGGTCAAACGGTACAGATTTGCATCGAAAATATGTCAGGGGGAGGGGAAGGGGTATGAGAATAGGGAGGAAATGTTGCCTGTTACCCACCGGGTCCCAAAGAATAAGTATGCAAAATTTGAATCGAATCGGACATACGGTGTGGATTTGTATAGAGAACAGACAGACAGACATTGAGTTTTATAGGTATAGATTAATTATTAATTATTTGTTATGTACATATAGACGCAACATGTTAAAATACCAGCATGTTAAAATAATATCGTACCTTTATTTTTTCCACCCAAAAAATGAAGCGTGGCAGGAGTCTTTTGGTGGAAATGTGTAGAGGACATTCTTGCGCATGCGAATTTTTTCCCGGCCGCAGAAAGCATAAGTCGCTGGCAGTCAACCTCTGAGTGAAGATGTGTAGGAGCACCAGAGAGGTGTAAACGTCTCAAAGATGGCCGCAGCGGACAACGAACCGTGTCCCCGTAGACTCTCAACAAGCCAAAACATCACTTTGTGATTGACCAAGTGCGAGCTGCGGCATCGACGTACCATACTTAGTTCGAGAATGAGGAGAGGGCGAGCGTTGGGTCGGTACATTTAATATCGATCGATAATATTGATAAGAGTCCGAAAAGTTTTTGCCGAAACTGGTAACATCGGCAGCTCCACTACGATATTGCACCCGCTCATCCGTGATTTAGACTTTCTCGGCCAAACACAGCATTTTCCTTGTTAGGCTCCCTACTCTCCCAACATGACTGTGACTTTTGGCTATTACTCAAGTTAAAAATGCAGGTGAAAGGGACCTGATTTGAAACAAGAGGAGACATTATGCGGAACGCGACGGCCCAGCTGAACAGCAATGCAAAAGATGCATCACAGAAGTGTTCCCAACACGGCAGGACAGTTGGGAGAAGTATGTACATTACCAAGGGGTATATTTGGAAGGAGATTAGAGTATGTATGAATAAATGTGTTTCTGCCGACCGAGGGTTCGATATATTTGTTAGTCACTATGGCTGTAGAATCTAGTAAGTGAATATCATTTGTTGCACCCCTAGTTCGATTCTCTTCTAGTCGACGTAGGTACCGTCATTTCATTTACCCACACTCTTCGGTCCTGGTACAGTCTTGCCACATTCATACATATTCCCGTGTACGCTCTTGATTACCGAAGCTTTAAACAAAGCAGTTATCTAATATTTAATCATACCGTGACCTTCGGGAACGAATTCTGTTCCTTTTGCCTTCTACACACACTTAATATACTTTCGTCACCATCTTCTCTTTCATACTACTATCATACTTTCGTACTAAATCGACTTTGACCAATACTCACTATATCTAATCTTCTCTTCCTCCACCATTATCCTGACTCCTACGTCTTCATTATTTTTCTCCCGTTATTTAAGTCATTTCTTGATACACTTTTTTTTTTCACATTCAATCACTTACCATTATTCATTCTCAACATTGTTTATTGCTTACTACTTTCATTAATTGATTTAAAATAATTAACTTAAAAATATCTTTTCTAACTTTGTTCTTAACATCTCTGAATCTTTTTAATTGGTCTATGAAATTAACACTATGCTTTTACATTAAATGTTTAAAAAACTGTTAAGATTCCTTAATAAATAAATAAAATAAATAAATTAAAAATAAATACATTCCAGAAGACAAAATTCTCCCTGCAACTCTTTCTTAATTTTATCAGACTATGCTACAAACAGATTTACATTTGTTGTTAATTTGTTCACATTCGTCTAGTTAGGCAATCGAAGACAAAAATAGCACTTCTTAATAATAGAATTCTAATAAGCATAATATTCGACTTACCTTACGATGTACTAATCAACTAACCCGGCATGGCAATATGCACTAACGGGCGAATATTATACAATGGTTTTAATAATTAATCTCAACGTAATTTTCGCATTTTCCGACGCTTTAAAATTTCACGGAAGCCATTTGCCGCTGTGTTCTGACTTAACTTCTTTCCTATATGTGCCTGAAAAAATAATAAATACCTAAAACAGGAAAGCGGGCCGTACTCGCATCAATATTTTAAGAAAATCGCCTACAGTTCTTCGAGTGCTGTCTAGAAGGATCCCTACGAATATTGTATCAACCCTCCCATAGCTACCCTACAGAGGAACAAAGGGCAAATCTGTATATTTATTTTAATACGAATTTGTAAAACAGATCATTTCTAGACATGGTACGCGGATTACGATAAAAAAACGGAGCATTCCTTTCTACGCAGATATTTCACGCTGACGACTGAGCCGATTCTAGATGGGAATAGGGCGGCAGTGTGGCAGGTATTGCGCTCTGTACATCGGGGAGGGCGCGGAGAAAAGCGAGGGAAAATACACAACTGAAACCTATAAAATAAAACACAGGCAGGGCGGACCCAGAAAAGTTTAGAGACCCGACTTCTAATAAATTTAAGCGTTCGTTTAAATTTGCGTCAGTGTTGTCACACACCCACACGCGGAGGCGGTACGGCGTTGCTGTAAGAATGTACCCATTTAAAATAGTCGTTAGTTTGGCAAAATTATGAAGATTTAAAAAAATGAAGAGATACTGAAACAAAGCTAAGATGAATATCGGTGTTTTCCTAAAGAGATTTATACAATCGGATAAATATAAAAATATATATATTATGCGTACCTACATAATATACTTATTAATTAAATCTTTGTTTTCCCTAAAACACTAAAATGATTTTTTTGGCCGCGGCCTGTCGATTAAGGCTTATATTTTCTTAACTATTGTAAATAATGTTCAGTTTATTACTTTTATATAAAAACAAAGGTTATATCTAAGTTATCGCCCGAAAAAAATTGTCTATCATATATATTCTGATATAAATGAATAATAAAAACCCACATTTTCGTAAAAAACGCCTAAATATGCATTTGCAGTGAATGTGCCACCTTAAATGACGAGGAAAATTTTCTGGAAGTTTATCGATATTCCGTTTTCCTGCCGTATCCTTTAGTATTTTATAATTTTTGTTTTCCTCAAACAACGGAGTTACGTCCATACACTATTCATCCCATTGTACATTTCATGGGGTAGGTCCTTGATCCACTGGCACATTAACTTAGAAAACATTAAGTAAGAATATTTTAATTAATATATTAATCAAACAAAATGCTCTAAGAAAGGTTCTGTAAAAAAGATTTTGATTTTTATTTGTATATTTTCAATGGGATACGATTCTGGTATCGATATGACATGCACGTAAATTACGGAGAGGGAGTAAATGTGCCGGCGCCGACACATGTTAAATCATAAATCGTCATTTCACATTTTTATTCATATACTATCTGTACTCGGCCACGCGTTGCTGTAGCTCAGTCTTTTTAAATGGAAAAGAAAGAAAAGAAAGCACACGTTTCTAATATGATTAATTTTACAAAGCTTTTGGGTCAATTTTGCTGTTTTCAAAAAAAGCATATTTTTACCTGTCACAGATGTGACATCTGTATAATAGTAGGTACATAAAAACATAGTAGGTATATAAAATATGCGCGTACTCGAATGCAGCATTGTGTCAAAGTCAATCCGTGAAGAACTTTTGGAGATTTAAAATTTTGAACAAACGAATATTTACATTTTTATACATTGATAGCTGTTCGTACCCGGCGTTCCTTGGGTCAAGAAATTAGTTAAAAATAAGTTTGTGGGGGGACACCAATGTTTCATTGTTTCGCAAAGACTATAATAAAAAAAATATACATTTAATCTAGGCTGGGACGGATGGGATGTCCAGGAAGGAATTGTGACTTATGTATTCCGCCGTGACCTAAAGAATGAGAATGCAAAATTTGGATCAGATCGGCAAACGTTGTAGATTTGTCCTATATATCAGGTGTGGGGGTGGGGTAAGAAGGGAAGGGGGAAAAGTTGTCTTTCTTACCCGCCGAGTCTTGAAGAATAAGTATGCAAAATCTGGGTCAGATCGGTCTTACGATGTAGATTTGTACAGAAAATATAACAGGGGAGGGGTGGGGCAAAGAGGAAGGGGAAAAGTCGCCTTCGTTACCTGCCAGGTCCTAATGGGGGGAAATGTCGCCTATGTTACCCGCCGAGTCCTAAAGAATAAGTCTCCAAATTTTGAGTCCGATCGGTCGAATGGTACAGATTTGAATAGAAAATATATCGGGGGGAGGAGACGGGGACGTGGGGGGGAAATGTGTTATTTATATTACCCGCCGGGTCCTAAGGCATAAGTATACAAAATTTGAGTCGAATCGGACAAACGGTGTAGATTTGTATAGAGAACAGACAGACAGACATTGAGATTTATAGGTATAGATATCGCAATACGATTGGCTGCACTTTCTCATCGGTTCAAACGTTTTATTTAAGCAAAGACAACCGAATGTTATCAAAAAATTTGAATTTTAAAAATGTTATATCTAAATATTTATCAATATTGAAAGAGTAGGTACCTGCGCCTTTTTTTCAAATAATTTGTGCGAATGTGAATGCAACGTTGTGTCAAAAAGAACTTTCGGAGATTAATGATTTTGGACAACCGAAAATTATATTTTTATAATAAAATAGTACATATATAAAAACAAATTAGGTACAAAAACATCCTCGTAGGTAATCGAATGCAACGTTGTGACAAAATTTCAAAGCAATCGGTGAAGAAATTCGGAGATTATCGATTTTCTACAATCGAACATCTACATTTTTATTTATACAGGTAGATTATAATATATTATTATTATAATCTATATATATATATATAATATATGTTAAATCGAAGGCTTTCACGGGTACAATATGTGTTAGTTCTAACTTAGTTCTAACTACTTTGGGGGTAACCCGCGTCAAATTCTGGTCGTCAGGACCAGTCGTCTGCCGACGTTTCGAACAGATCTCACTGTTCATCTTCAGGGCGCCTTGTCGATGAGGTGCTTCTCCAAAAAGCGTACAACCGTTTGGGTCCGGAGCTCACCGTCAAGTGAAAGTTTGAGTAATTCTGCGTCAGGTGTTTGTGGAGGAGTGGGTTTCTCCAGCGACGCCGTTAATGTGTTTTGCTCTGCTTCTAGTAATCCGTATATTTACTTTATTATCGTCATTATACAATGTTGAAAAGGTTGGATTTTCTAATTGCTTCGGTGTTTTCATCGTGATTTCTGGTTTATTATTATTAATATTATTTGTATTAGAAATTTGATTATTATTATTAAGAATATTACTCCATGCGGTCGGAAGTCGAATGCTATCGTCTCTGTTGTTCATTATATTACTACTTCTTTTATTTATTTCAATTGCCTCTCTGTAGGTTCTAAATGTTTCATTATTGAGACTGGCAACTACTTTTGAATTGTCGAAGTCGACAATTTAAAAGTAGTTAGAACTAAACTAACATATATATAATATTATATATATATTATATATATATAATATAAATATAATAAAAATATAAAAAGATTATAATATAACTAGTTGTCCTTACCCGGCGTTGCGCGGGTTAAGGATTAAGTTTAAAATAAATTTGTGAGAGTAAACAAAGGTTCGATTCGAATGGTATAGATTTGCATCGAAAATATATAAGCGGAGGGGAAGGGTTAAAAGAATAGGGGGATAAGTTTTCAAATTTTGAGTCCGATCGTCAAATGGTACAGATTTGCATCGAAAATATATCAGCGGAAGGGAAGGGGTATGAGAATAAGGAGGAAATGTTGTCTATGTTACCCGCCGAGTCCTAAAGAATAAGTTTCCAAATTTTGATTCGATCGGTCAACGGTACAGATTTGCATCGAAAATATGTCAGGGGGAGGGGAGGGGGTATGAGAATAGGGAGGAAATGTTGCCTATGTTACCCGCCGAGTCCTAAAGAATAAGTTTCCAAATTTTGTGTCCGATGGGTCAAACGGTACAGATTTACCGAATTATATTTTCGAAAATTCCATATGTCATTGTTTTCGTAGAAATCTTCTATATATCCTCTTTTCCATCCACATATCCCATTTTCGAATCCACATACCCAAAAGCTATTCATAAGAGTATCTTCTTTAATGCTTTTTAGTAAATTAGCACAGGAGCAAAAGTAAGTTTTGTCAAGTTTTATCCTTAATGATTTTCGCTAAGCGATTTTAAAGCCTAAAAACTATAACATCGGCTGGTTACAAGATTTTCGTTAAATTTGGATAAAGAGCAATCAAATGTATTTTAAGCTTATTTGACTAAGCTGGTATGTTTAGTGGGTTTTATGATCACCATAACTGTAAATTATCTTTTGAAGAAAACTTTCTATGTCATTCACATTTCTTGATTCTTTTTCCACTAAAACTTTTCCAATGATGGACATATTTGGAAATGGGCCTCATCTCCATTGAAAATTCTAGAGGTATCCTCAATAACATCTTCTAAATTTTCTTCTTTAATACAGGCCTTAATCTCCTTGAACCAGCCCAATCAAATCTTTTATACTGACACAAGAGCCGGCATTAGTCATAACTTTGCTTATTCTCTCTACTAATTTAACATTTCTTTTCACAAAAAAATTGTACCATCCGTCCCGGGTCGATTATTTTTGAAGGGATTCTTTTGTGGGATCTTTTCCGGAAAATTTTGAACGCTGCTAAGGACGTCTTCTTTTTTACGCGGAAATCCCCTTTTAGCTAAATATGTTTTTTTCTTCACTTCAGGATTTTTAGTCTAAAGTGAAAATTACTTCTTGGAATATCACATTTTGAAGCAAATTCACGCAATGCACTCCCCCCTTCCTTAAAGAATTTCAATGTTTCTTTTTTTATCATCTAGCGTCTTCTTTTCAACATTAATTAAGATGGGAAAAAAATAATAGGACAGTTATTGGACATCCGCCAGACAGTTATTAGAGGCTATGTCAGTAACCGTCTAGATAGCCAATATTAAAAAAATTGTGTGAAATAGTCTTATATAATTACATTTAGGATATAATAAGCGCAATATTTAACTATATATTTTTTTTATATAAAACATAGTTATTGGACGGCCGTCCAATAATAGAAAAAATGTCTTTGGCGGGTACACATTAGACACCTTCTAAAATAATACTTACATTACATTTATTGTTTTAAAATCAACAACATAATGTAATGGAATTCATATACTGATATACAAATTAACATTAACCATTAAAAACTAATAAACTGATTCATAATAACCTCTAATAAATGTATTATCTATTGTGAATTCCTTAACAAATTCCGTGTCCACCAAGAAACTTGTCATCATATGTCAGAAATATTTTATTTTAAACATTGTCGTTGTACGGTCGGTAATGATGATATTAACAATGGATAGTACGAGGGCGGTCCAATAAGTACCTAGCCTACAAAAGAAAAACGAAAATTTTGGAAAAGTGGCGCTTTATTTCTCAACATAATCTTACACTTGATCCAGCGAAGCTCCAATTTCTTTAACCCGTCTGAAAAATACGTTTTCTCGAGGTCTGCAAAGTGGCCTCCGTGGCGGTGATCTCCTCATTCGACTCAAATTTCTGCCCGGCGAGTGACTTTTTCAAGTTTGGAAACAAAAAGAAGTCGCACGGAGCCAAATCTGGAGAATACGGTGGATGGGGCAACAGTTCGTAGCCCAATTCGACCAATTTGGCTGTGGCGAGGGCGGAGGTGTGAGCCGGTGCGTTGTCATGGTGGAAGAGCACTTTTTTCTTCGCCAAATGTGGCCGTTTTTTCTGCAATTCGGCGTCGAATTGGCCCAATAATTCGGCATAGTACAGTCCTGTGATTGTTTTGCCCTTCTCCAGGTAGTCGAAGTAGATCACACCTTGTGAATCCCAGAAAACGGTAGCCATCACCTTTCCGGCCGATAGGACAGTCTTCGCCTTCTTCGGAGCACGTTTACCGGGTGAAGTCCACTGTTTCGACTGTTCCTTGGTCTCTGGTGTGTACCAGTGGATCCATGTTTCGTCGACGGTCACGAAACGACGTAGAAACTCCTTCGGATTGCGCTTAAACAGCGTCAAACACTGCTCTGAAGTAGTCTCACGGTTTCGCTTGTTGTCCGGAGTGAGCGAACGCGGCAGCCATCGCGCCGACAGTTTTCTCATGCCCAAAATTTCATGCAGGATATGACCCGCGCGGCCTTTTGAGATGCCTACTGTTTCAGCTATCTCGCGCATCTTCAATCGGCGGTCTGCTAATACGAAATCGTGGATTTTTGTTATGTTATCCTCCGTGGTAGCCGTTTTTGGGGCACCTGAGCGTGGCTCATCAAAAACCGATGTGCGACCACGTTGAAACTCATTAAACCATTTTTTGACAGTCGCCATCGAAGGAGAAGAGTCACCATACACAGCATCTAAGCGCTTTTTGATTTCGCTGCGCGATTTCTTTTCCAAAAACAAGAATCGAATCACCGACCGATATTGCTCTTTTTCCATTTTTCTAAAATCCGCGGACACGCCCACTTCTACACGCGGTCAAAACAAAACTACGAATCCAATTCGACTGAAATTTTTACAGTAGTCGTCTACGAGAATATACTACACGATAGTAAATTTCTCTTGCGATAGTAGCGCCATCGGGCGGTGAGGCTATGTACTTATTGGACCGCCCTCGTATATTGTAGGGTGACTTCTTAAAATATTTTTACCAAAGGATGTGCTTATTTTTGCCACATTACTACCACCTTGTCCAATAACTGTCGGTGTCCAGTAACTGTCTGGTTTCCTCTATAATGGATGATTTGTTTGGATAGTCAAAAAATTAAATTATAATTCCCAAGAATTTTGGACAGCGATTGGTTCATTTCTTCCGATAGTCCGTCTTGTCCGTATACCTACGCTACATTTGTAGCAGAAGATTACACCCCACAATGATCCGACATAAAACGAACAACGTTAATTACGTGTTATACGAACGCTAAATACAATATCTTCAGAAAAAAAAACGATAAAAAACCGACTGATTGACAAAATTGATCGTGAGAGAGTGCACTGTCATGGCCGCCAGGCTGCCTGTTCCCGGTTCACACGCTGTGCGTCCCGCACGCGGCGGCCGGCGCGGGCGGGAAGATGGCCGCGGGCGGGAAGACGGCCGGTGGGCAGGAAACGAATAAAAGGAATGCGACACACGACAAGAGAGAGATAGTTCCCGCGGGAATTCGGTCCCGGTGTACTGCCTGTCTTAAAATAGACTAGTTTAACAGTACAGCGAGCGTAGCGTACGCACACGTCAAGTAAACACAACGCATCTTGGACATATGAATAGAAATACAAGTATCATTAACCCTCTTTTGTCATCTCGGAGATACGTCTCGAAGGTCACGTAAAGGACAGCGCAGAGTTGAGAGAGAAGCGAGCTATGATTCATTTTTAATGTATTTTATTTTATTTTGTATCTAAAGCCAAACTTCAAACAGTTCTTTTGTGTAATTGCTTTTTTGTAGATGTCTTAGTTTACGTGAGGAATATCGATATAATATATCTGTTTGTAACGTAGTTGAACTAAGAAAGGCAGCTGAGTTGGTTCGAGCATGAAGTGAAGTATGGGCGGTAAAGAAAGTGTACGAGGGGAACAGGCACCTGGCGTATCCGGCAAACCAGAACGTACAGCGAAAGACAAGATGTGCGAGTATGTGTGTATGTGAACGAGAAACGGTGTTATGTCAGAAAACGACGGGATGATGAGATAAATTATGATAAATCAACCCTTGTTTCAAGTACCCCTAGAAGGGGGACAGGACAAAAGGTATATAGGTACATCCAACAACAACAAATCATATTTGATTACATGTCTCGGTACACACTAAATACTGCGCTAGAAAACAAAAATAAAAAAAGACAAACAATCAAAGGCCATTTTAAATGTTACTAAACTGCGCATTAAGCTGTGTGCAGCTTAATGCGTGCGGTTTAAGAAGTTAAAATGAAAATTCCGACTAAAAATTTATGAAAATTAAACAGTTTATCGCTCGTCGGCCAGAAAATATCAGCAATGCATGGGGTTAAGTGCCCCCGCCAGCTGGCCGAGTGCTGCGCAAACTTCCCACAAAAACAAATGGAATTATCGGGGGACGGCTTTCGTTGTGGAAATCGCTTTTCAATTAGTGAGCGCGGCCGGACCGAACTGCGCGCGCAGCCAGCCTCTAGTCATGAACGCGGAAAATGACAGCCGAGGGACCTTTTGTGCCTAAGAAATTAGCCTACTTTGTAATTAATAAAATTATTGCAAATTATGTCGGTCCAAGCATTCAGCGCTCCATTAGGATTTATTTATAGAATTTTTTTATTTATTCTTACATTAACAAATTTATTGATAATAATTGTTTTCAATATTTTGCAAGAGGTGAACAACCATGGCGATATTATGTTGAAATAACATATCTATTAGAAATTAGATTACAATTATTTTTTGTGTTGTATCACTATTGATATTTATTCAGCCGTACTTTGCCAGATTTCTGTGTGTTGTGTAAAATGGCCAATTTTCATGCTGTCTTGTAAAGTCAAATTTTAAAAACATAAATTAATAAATACATACTATAAATATATAAATATTGACTATTTATGTGTTTTTATTTTATTTTTGTGTTTAATTCAACTAAGAATTAGTAGTAGATAATATATCGCATTGGTTTTCGGGAAATTCTCGATTTATTTGTGTAAGGGTGCTCAGTTTCTTGGAATACCTACAGCAGTGCCTACATCATATTAATCGATAACTTTCCATCTGAAAGCAATTAGAATAAAGCTGGTCACGTTTATGGGTAAGGACAGGTGGGCCACGCGTACAGTCAAATGATGAAGCGGAAGAGAATACCGCCACAAAGGTGGAAAGATGACGTCTGGAAGACTGCTGAAAAGAAATAGGCGAGACTTAGGCCCTGCGGTGGGCAGATACAGAGAACTACGATGATGATGATGATGATAAAGGTACTTATTACAATTACGGATACTGACTGCCTTGAAAATGATAATAAATAGGATTGCAACTTTTACATTTTCAAATCATCAAATCACATTCCAGACAAGCTGTAAAAAAAAACTAATTTGTCGAGTATTTTTCAAAAGAATATTACGTGGAATATAATAATTAATAAGTTCCTATGTGTGGGAAAATAGTTATTTTCAAGTACGAGTATGTTTTGAGGTCATACAAAAAAGTGCAAAAAAAAAGAAAAATGGACTTATCTAATGTGATGTTAATCGGCTTGCACAATCAGAATGAATGTGATGGATTCTACGATTGTTTAAAACGAGCCATTTAATGGTGTACGTGTTTGTATCAAAATTATTATATTACAACGTTTCAAATGAACGTTTTATGAAGATCGTCGTTGAACTAAAAATATACTGTTCGAAGTAGGCCCTCCAGCATCCTCCAGCTTTACGCGGACGTGAAAAATGCAATCATCCCGCACGGACATCCATTCGCTGCACTGGCAACATCTGCCGGGGATAAAACTGCGAGGGAATCATTAATCACAGCTGATTTATGCCGTCCGACAGAGAAGCGGCAGCCGAACAGATGGAGCGCAAAATCCCGTAAGGCTATAACGCTACACAATATTGCACGCATCTATTAAGAGGGGCTGGATGGCCGAAGGGAACTTGCAACGCCGCAGAGTCCAATTACCCAGCCAGTCGAAAAGACTATAAAAAATATATAAATGAACGTGTAAATTGTAGGCCCGGTGTATCTTTCAGCTCTCATATGGAGAGCAGCCGAGTTTCATAATACGAAAACCTTGGAACATCGAAGAGAACGAGCTGATCAAATATTACTTTTTAAGTAACTGCAGGGACTAACCGACCGACCCAGTCAAATGGAGCCGGTCGTTCTCCACGTTCTATCTAGACTAACCTAACAAACCGTGCTCTTCCGCGTTCTCAAGTAGAACAGAAAAACAACTTCTATGAACCGCAATACTTTTTTTGTAATGTAACGCACTGTAACGGAGTTCCGGCACCTTTTGTACGATATTTTTGATGTTGTAAATAAATAAAGATAAATTAACAAAAAAGTGATGTTAGTATATAACCACTTACTGAGATTTTTAGCCTACCGGTTTCGAAACGTGCCAGTCTCTTCGTTAGAACAACCACCACACCAATATGTAAATAATACTACACACCACAACCTTAGTACTTATTCACACACTAACACCTACAAAAAATATTCATCACATCGGTCACATTAATCTGACCGAAGATTAGCATGCACTTGTTCAGCGTTAGTGTGTGAATAGTACTGTGGTATGGTGCGTAGTGTTATTTACATGCTGGTGCAGTGGTTGTCCTAACGAAGAAACGGGTATGTCTCGAAACCGGTGGACTAAAAATCTGAGTCTCCTTGTGTACTAGCGTAACTAATATTTTGTTGAAATTCCTGACCGCAAAGTTAATTCCTTTAAATATTAAAAATATTAATAATCTTATTATATAAATGATATTATTGATGGATTCCTCCCTTGTAGTAATTATTCATGAAGATCATTAAATTTTGTGGGAACAGTGTTATTTAAAAAGCTGCATTAAATTTAATTTAAATGATATTTGAATATATTTTTCTTTTACAAGAAGTGAGATTCGGCGCCTATTTTTTACAAAAAAAAAAAACACCGAGTGTCAGATTTACCTACATACACGTCTGATGGTTTTCCCTCCCTCAACCTTATTCCAACCTCCCCCCGTTCTTCCCACCCATTCCTACTCCCATTGCATGTGCTTCAAATTTCATTGTCTTTTTTGTATCGTTTGTATCGCATATAATTAGTCTACTATTTATTCGTTGTTTCCTGCGTTTGTGCAAATTATATTGATTAGCAGACAAAAATCATGTCATTGTCATGAAAATATCATTTCGAATCCCACTTCCATGACGACATTTATTTTTATATTTTAAAGTTTAAAATGAAAAACATTTACAAAGAGTTCCTTGGACAAAAAGAGCGTCGAAGTGGGCAACAAGCAACCATCCTATGCCGGGGGCAACCGGGAAAAAGAGCGAAGGCCTCCCCTTCGAGTATTGCCCGCACTAAAAATACCCTTCAGACGGCAGGGGGTGGGGAATTAAAATTCGCAGCGGCGCGAGGGGCAGGAGGCTGCGTCGGCCGATCAACCCGGAGGGTCGGAGCACTGCGTACGATTCGTCTACACGAGTGATTTTAATTCAAATACAGCTCGATCAATTAAATATATTACGGAGCGTAATAAGTGAAAATGTATTCATTAAAATCATCGAAAGATTTGGCACATACTTCGTAGCGCAACATTATAATTAACTTTGTAATAAAAACTTACACGCACAATATGAGTTATTGAATTACTATTTCAGTTTCGAGAGGAGCAGTCCCTCTCACATCAGGCATAGATAATAATTAACTTACATACAAAATTTATCAATCTAACCGGGTAGGTCAGGAGGGCGCGCGGTGGGGAAGGGTATTTTTTTCCCCAAAAATCTCTAGGATTGGTGAAGTGAACTGAAATGTGATATTATTTTTAATGTGTTTCCAGAATTCAATTTTTTTAGGATTTCAACGGTTTCCAAACTATTCATTATCCATCCTCTATGAGGAACCGAGTGGAGTAATTTTAATTTGAGACTATTTTATTTTTATTTTTATTTTCATTTATTGATAATTGAATAACTAATAACTAATAACTATATATAATAATTGGTGTTAATTATACGATTGGAAAATTCGGAGAAATTGTCATTTTTTAAGCAAAGGCGATTTAAGTTTCTAGTGGTTTAGACTATATATTTTTACCACAGTCTCCGCAAGTTATCTCATATATCCCGCTTTTTCCAACATACATATTTATGGTTTTAAATTTAAAAGAATTATAGCAATATTATTATTTGTGTAATAAGCTGGTCTAATGTGAATAGGGAAACAATTTGTAATTTTATTAGAAATCGGACCATTATATAGAATTTTTCGCCAACGTGTATTATCAGTGGTTTTAATGTTTTTGCCTGAGTATAAATATGTTTCAATAAGTTTATTATTAATTTTTAATTTTAACATTATATCTATTAACCCGCAATGATATCCATTTTTAATAGCAATATGCTTAATTGTATTTATTTATTTATCAGAAACAATGGTATTAAGGGAAATTTTAATTAATCTATTTAACATAGAATGGAAGCTGGCCATTTTATGCGCTGGTGGATGGGAATGTACAATGTACCTACAACACTTACCTTAATGTACAACACAAAAATATTAAGAATATTTTGAGTATGTTCAAATTTTTCAGAAAAGAACTGGAGTTTTGTCACAGGGACATCATTAATCAATGTACATTATAGATGTCTCACAGAGACGAAACTGTATTTTTATGGGAAAGTAGGTATAGAAGTTTTTTGGGTGTACATAGGGCTTACGACCTTCGTACGACTGGCTTAAGTGATCACTTTACACAATGTATGTAACGTTCGCCATTTCCACCCATGATAGAATACCATGTCTACTAATTATTACTAACATTACTTTTTATAAATTATAAATTATATAAAAACACCAACTTTTATGTGATCGCTCTTTAAGGGCGAATTACCTAATTTTAAGAAGAAGAAGGCACAGAACTAAAGAGATGCCCTAAATATTAATACGAAAAAAGTAAGACACAACCTTTACGGCCGCCATTTCAGATAACATTTCTCAGGTAATACAAAATACATAACCGACAAAACAATGTAATTGTTGCGATTCCAAGACCTTGTTTCGCGAAATGGCGTCGGTTGTGTCGCAAAAAGCTGGAGTGACAATAAATACATTTCGATATTGCGCCGCGCCGCCCCACGCCCTGCACACAAATCCAGCAACTTCTTTACTTTACGCATTTTCTTCCTGTTTAACTAGCTCGCGTTCTTAGTGTAAGCTTTTACTACGAAGAAAATAAATTAAACACAAAGAATAAACACAAAAAATGCAGACATTTCATTTAACTCCCCTAGCTGGTTAATTATTTATGAACGTAATGTCGGGAGTTGGGATTAATGTGATGTCAACTTTAATTCAAGCGCAAACCGAAATATATTTTTAAATCTTAATTTTTCTCGGATAATTTAAATTACTTTATTTTAGACAGACAATTATAAAGATAAACTAAACGTACGCATTTTAGAGATGTAAATACCGTTTCACTTCTTGGATTGGATTTTTATTTTATTTTGTTTTGTTTTTTATATTTATTAGAATTTTTAAGGCAACATTACAAAGCACGAATTTAGAAAGTCACATAGCAGTATTAGCGGCATCACCGAGAAGAATCCCCGGCTCGGACTGAAATGGATTGAAAATGGCCTGGTGTGAAAAGCCGGTGTATCGCTATTACACAGTCACAATGATATTACGTTATGTAGACAATTTAGAATTTCCATTCCCACTTGCCAGGGCTACTTGCTATGGCTGCGAGGAGTGTGTTCAGTTCGGCTCGAGGGAACCGCCGATAAAACAGGTGCACGAATAAAGTATAATGTTTGCGGTACTAATTGGCTAATAAATTAGCAAATAACGTGTAAATTGACCGTCCGCACACCAACGGACAAAGTGAATAATCGAAGATGCTGCATGGTCACGACTCTGGAAGGATCATTTCCTTATTCGTCGTGTTGACATGTATCACGTGTATTGTGCTGTACAGCCGCTCTATTAGTCCGGGCGCTCGCGTCACTCGTTCAATCTAATAAGGACTTCGAAGGGTGTTAACGACCTACTAACTTCGTACTATTATATTTGCTATTACTTTGTGATTATTCGTTATAAATATAATTAAACGAATTAACCTACTTTATCACCACTTCATTTTTGGTAAAAACCAATCGGTTTCGGAAACGACGTTCTTTCCTCAGGGTATAAGCTGTATCCATTATACCCCGACGAAGGAAAGTTGTTTCCGAAACCGATAGTTGCCCGGCAGCAGCTAAATACTTTTTCGTGGATTTGATTTTTCTGTATGTCTTTCCAATTGGTTAATAAATTTGGTTTTAAATTTCGCGGAACTTTGTTCTGAAAAAAGTACAACTTCAAAATAAGAATGTGTTCTAGAATATAAAAAATGAAGCGGTGATTAACTAGGTTAATTCGATTAATTATACTAACTGCAGCATCTTTGTTCCCTTATCCTGGAGAGGCCGGCAACCAGAGACTCTACCCTGACTATCGCTGTTTCGATACTGATTAAAGTGATTAAAAAAACAAATAGTACCTACGGAGTACAAACCGAGTGCAAGAGGCGCGGTGAATAAATAAATGTAATTACAAACTATCTTGTCAAAATTAAGAGACAACCGACACAGACCACCACAATCCAAAATGTCACGTTCTGGGTAATTCGCATTTAAAGTTTTCAACTTTTTTAAGGTTTTAACTTTTTTAAGTTATCTTTTTTGGCGCATTTTTTTATTGTAACGGAAGTTGCGCACGCGCAACATGCGCATTGTAGCGGGAAGCAGCATGTAGCGGGAATGCGCGCTCATCCATTAGACTGTAAAAAATCTATTCACTTGAAATTAGTGTTCCAGTAATATAAATAATGTATTGTCCACCATCTTGAATCGAGTACCAATCATAAAGATGGTCAATTCAAAAGCTAACGAATGATTGGTTATTGAATTGAAAATTAGAATTGTTTATTGAACTACGATTTTAGGTGTGTATGAAGGTTTTTGCAAAAATGACATAATTGTCGGATATTATTAGTTTTCAAAACAAAAAACCCATTCATTCATTCATTCGACATTCAATGCGGCTGTCAAAGTTGTATAGTTTCGAAACTTTTGAAGACGTAACAGTTTTAGGCCGAAAATCGATAAAGCATGAAAGTGAGTGAGGATTTTTTTTAAATGCAGACGTTTTTTGATTCGTCGTGTCATATGTCTGCAATGCTGCGGGGATACTTAAAGCCATGTATTCACTAGGGGACAAATCGCGAAACATTCCGCTCGACATGTCGCATCAACATCTACGCTCATGTTTCGGGGACAATGACGCGGTCATTTGACGTGTACACACCGGGACTCATATATCTTGTCGCGGAAATGTCATCCGATGAGGTTATGGATGACAGCTGCGGTATCTCATTTGGCGAAAACGGGGTTCCGCGCAATTCGAAATGTTTTTTTGGGTCGCAATTTCAAATTAACGAGGTTTTACTGTAGTAAATTGAATATTATTAAAAACAAGGTCCTTTTTGCAAATAATTATTGTTTTCCAGACGTCGCGGAAATATATCGCCCTATGAGGTTATGATGATAGCCGCGTATCTGTTTATGTTAATGAGTTTATCGAAAAGTAAGAGGAGAAAAAAGAGGAGAAAGCGAAATTATTTACTGCAAAGAGAAAGAAGGACGGACATTCTATGCGATCTTCGATCGATACAGCTCGACGAGTTCGAGAACGATTTCGTTTCCCCGCATTGTCATCTTGACAGATACAGCGCATGCGTATTCACTTGTAAACATACCACGTGGTACTGACGCTCCGCGGAATGTTGCAGTGAGTACGCTCGGGTATCGTGCGCATGGCAACGTTGCCACGGCACGTAGAAATGCCGCGCTATGTTGTGCGCGAGGTCGCGGAACAGTGCACGACGTTGCAACGTCACGTAGACTCTATGCCGCGCGTGCTGTTGAGGGACAATTTGTCCCCTAGTGAATACATGGCTTAAATGTTTTCGAATCGCCGTGAGACGTCGATACTACAATAAAGTGGTATCAATTATATTTATCATCTCCCTAAACATCGTCGTATTATTAATATATACATGTAAATATCATTTATTACAATCACGACAAAAAAGTATAATTTCTACCGCGCGTACATCCTCCTCCATTTTTTTTTGTTTCTTTTGTCTCAGTGTAAATTAAAAATTAAGGCGATTATCTGGCAAAGTGAGCCGAATTGACAATTTTTACATATCTTCTTTGTCACATTTTAGTATCGAAAGATATATTAAAATGTGTTCATCAGGTTCCATATATTTTAAATAATGATGTCTTCTTAAAAACGACAAGCAAAATTATTTAATCAATTAATAAATTACCAAACATACGACGTTTTAAAAATGAAGAAAATTGCTCCACTTACGGGCCCTGTGTGACTGTATGGACTATGTATGACGTGTCTTTTTTTAAAAATAATATTACAAAGTAAACGATCGTCTTAAGTTCATTCAAATTATTGAAAATTCTGTCAGTTTCTTTACATATATGTTTTAAAAAATACTGTTTTTTAAAATATTTTATTTTTTGTGTTTTTTTTCCACTCTTTTTACATGGTTGACAACTTTTTTTTTCTAATTTATTCACGAAAGAATTTATTATTACTTAGACGTATTATTCGTCATTAGCTGCATTATGATTTACACGTTTATAACAGAGATCATTCCATCCACAAATACAAAGATTTATATGTACCTACCTACGTGAGTGCAATTTATACAACTCAACTCAATACGCCAACGTATTATTGATAAGAGGTATGTTTTTTAATAGAATTTAAAAATAAAATAAATGAATTTGTAAGCTGAATTATTATCCGGGTTATCACGGCTACTCAAAATTTTCTGGGATACTTTGCCGAGCAGATTGAACAGGTTGACAAAGTTAGTTCACACATCGGGCAGTTTTACAGAAGTGAGCAAGCTTCTTAAGTATATTTTTTAGTAATTAATCGAAGGTTTTTTTTCGCCGATAAATATTTTTTTTTATAAACTTTTTTTATAGAGCTACAACGAAAGAAAGAAGAGTTGAAACATCTCGACAATTGTGTACGCATTTCAGACATGTTTTTGATATTTTTAATTATAAAATAGTTAATTTTACGCTTGAAAAGTATCTATCGGCGTTTGAACGCCTCGCTACGTGACACGTTAAATTTTCGTTGTCTGTCCATCTATCTGCCCGTAATTCGTTCGAATTCACGGCCAAAAAAATGAAATTAAATGGTCAATGATGGGGCGTGAACCCTGGGTCGGCAAACCCGAACCGGCCGCTTAACGACATTGCTATCGCCGCCTCTTAGTGGACCATCAAAAATATGTGTGAATAAATAATAGCTGAAAAATGAGACTTTACTGTTTAGACATCAGTTCACTGTCAATTGATGTTTCATGGTGGTATTGTTGTATTTAATGCGATTATATTTTCTTGAGAAATTACGTAAAATATGTTTAATCTCCGAAGCTGGGCATGGCACAGGTTGTCTAGTCTAATATAAAATCATAACACCGAAACGTTGAGATTAAACAAAAAAAATGATGTTATTATTAGGATTTTTGAAACGAAAGTATCCGAACCGTAAAACCGTGTTTTTTTTTAAAAGTAACAACTGCTGTAAGTAGTCGTTACTGAGCGTTACTGAGAAAAAATGTTACACATCATTTGTGTGACAATTTTTATTATTTAAGTTCAAATTAAAAGTTTTTTCTTTGGTAACAATTAAGGACAAACGAAAATGGTTTACAAATTATTTATTCATGTTTTTTTTAGTTTTAATTCAATTTAAAAAATATATACAGCTCGTATATTTTACTTAAGTATAAAAAACTCGAAAACTGCGGTATTTGAAAAACACGGTTTTTCTGAAACCCTAGTCGCCATCAAATTGTTGAGAAAATGGGTCGTGGTTTCGCGCCAAATGATCCACCCAAGGGGGGAGGGGCCGCGTCACGACAGCGCGCGGCGGTGGTTCGCGTTCCGCGGTCCGCGTTGGCACATCGCACGTGCCATGCGACAGCGGGAAATCGTGCAAAACACCTTGGCTAAGGTCGAAATAAAAACATTTTAGATCCACACAATCTGCGATATTATTTTACGCCTTTTTTCTAGGCCAAAGCGACATTTTTGCTGCGGTCTGCAGTTTACGCAACGCAATAATACAAATGTTCCACTTTAAAAAAAGTACGTTAGGTAGGTACATACGAGTGACAGGAGCGGGCAATCGTTACATTGAGGCACGTAAACGTACATTTTGTAAAAACGCGAAATTAAATACATATTTGTCCGACAGAATATTATGATACATTATAATCTGAAAATGCACCAAAATAATGTGCTAGGAATATTACGAGAATTGGGTTTAGCTTCGGTATGATCGTCTTATTCCGTTATCATTTGGCTTCTTTTTTATTACGAGCCAACGGTTGCGCAAGTGAGAGGGAAATATATTTTTGCTGAGTCATCCAAAAGCTCTCATCAGCTACACTGTATAGTATATGTTTCGTTTAACAGAACATCTCATTAATTGCGGCATATTTATAAGTACTAAAGGCGCGCTGCTGTTATGAGGGATACACAATAGAAATACAACCGACACGCGATTGACTTAAAAAGAGAGTGACGTTGTTTTATAATGATATCTAGCAATAAGTGGCAGTTTTATACATGAAGCTACTCTAGAAGCATTTTAACAAAACTATATTAATTTTAAAATCCCCTTAAATTTTTTTGTTAGAATTACTGATATCTCAATTTCGTATACTGCAAAGAATCAATTTTTTTCTTATTCCCCCATATGGCTCAAAATCACCAAGGTTGCAAATTTTAAGATTGGTTTTATGCCAAAAAAAATTGAAGCTATAATGATGACTCTTGATTTATACTGTTGCAAAATTTGTATATTAATAAACTTTGACAGGGCAGCGCACAGAATTCTATACTTTTTTTGTAATATTGCTTTTTAATGAATATCTTACAGAAAACCATCAATTCGGGAACGTTTTCCTAAGTTTGATAAAATGAACAAAAACAAAACAAAGTACATAACTTATGGATTGTTTAATAACATGGGTATATTATGTATCCATAAAATATAAACAATATTAAAAACAATAAATACAAAATCTTTTATAAGCAAAATACGTCAAAAAATAAAAGAAGTTGCTATTATCGCGCATAAAATTTAAGAAATTTCAAATTATTCAAAACTCTTATAATGGAATTAACGCTACATGAACAGAATTAAAGTTCTGTAATGTAATAAACTATATTTTTTCTAAAAACATAGCTAATTGATGCGTTCCCGGAAATGACCAACCGTTCCCGGAATGACATAAATGTTACCGAAATGATGATATGGATATCATAAGGTATAGGTAAGGAAATATTTAAATTATAGACAACGGTTTAATTAACAAAGTTATTTATTTATATTGCCATATTAATTGTACTTCAGAAAAAATACTCTTACTTTTAATAAATTCTTATTATAATTAAGTTTTAACATTTTCATAAATCAGTCTAGAGGAACTACTTCACTAAATTTCTACAAATAATGGAAAAAAATATAAGTAACGTAAGAAAATCAACAATAAATTCTGTTACGAATGAGAAGTTAACTAAAAAAATATATAAAACACAAAACAAAACTAATTATTTTTCGAAAACACCAATATCATTATCAAAATAATAATATTCCCGATTTTTTCCTTTTTTGAGCAACGGTGTTAATAATACTGATTATTTTCTCAAAGTTAATATATGACACATCCTTTGGTTCCAATTTAAATTTTCTATTATTGTTACGCACAGATCTCAAAAAGGTCACTAAAATTTCCCCACCATCGTCATCGACACATGTCTGGCAAGTAGCAACATATCTGAAGCAAACATTTGGCTTCTCAGTTAACTTCTCAACTTTAACAAGCAAGAATGTCCCAGGGGACAGATTTGGGCGTATATTTTCTTTGCCATAAGATGTACTTGCTTCAACATAAATCTGTTAATTTTTATTATGCTGACGAAGAGATATTGATATTAAATCTTCATCTTCCGAGGAAGATGAGTTGTATACAGATTAATAAATGCTTACTCTATTCTTCAAATAGTTATCTTTTATCGTGGGCTCTTCGTCAACAGGAAACTGAATTGCAGGCATAAAAGCATCCTCAGGTTCAATTGCACTTACGTTACAAAGGCTAGAAAGCTTTGATAGTTTTAACTCTTTATGAAAACGTTCGTATCGATATAATTGTATTAAAACGTCTAGCCCTTTTTGTGATGTCCATTATGCCTGGAATGGCATCCAAAGAATTTGGTATGCTGTTTTTTTCCTCAATCACGTCGTCTTCTGGGATTACCTTTACTTCAGTAGCAGAATTTTGGAACAAATCGGCAAATTCTGAGGCTGTTATAACGTCTTCTTCTTCTTCTTCTTCCTCAGCCTTTTTCCCTCCACTGCTGGATGTAGGCCTCTTCCATTTTTTTCCACTCGTCTCTGTTTCTCCCCATTCGCATCCAGGTTCTTCCTGCTTGCTGGACTATGTCATCGGACCACCTTTTGGGAGGTCTTCCGACGCTTCTACTTTTTGTCCAGGGCCTCCACTGTAGGATTCTGGGTGCCCATCTAGTATCCTCCTGTCGAGCCATATGTCCAGCCCACTGCCATTTTAGTTTTGCAATACGGTCCATAATATCAGCAACTTTTGTTCGGCGTCTTATTTCTTCATTTCTGATTTTATCCCGAAGGCTTACGCCGAGCATCTGCCTTTCCATGGCCCGCTGTGTACATTTTAATTTTTGTATGCTTTTTTCTGTCAGTGTTGCTGTTTCTAGTCCATATGTCAGCATCGGTAGGATACATGTATCGAACATTTTTCTTTTCAGGCAAATTGGGATTTCTTTATTTTCAAACAAGTGTTTCAATTTACCAAATGCTGCCCAGCCCAGACCTATTCTTCTTGGTAGTTCTGCTGTTTGGTTTTCTTTTCCCAGCTTTATCTTATGACCAAGGTACACATATTCATCAACTGTTTCTATTTCCCAATTGTTTATTTTGAATTTGTGTTTGGATGTGGTTAAAATTTTTGTTTTTTGTGTGTTCATTTCCAAACCTGTTTCTTTCGATGCTTCTTGCAATTCTCTGGTCATAGATTCCAATTCTCTTACATTATTGCTAACAATCACTATATCGTCTGCAAACCTGAGGTGGCTCAGATAGGTGCCGTTTATCTTTACTCCTTTATTTTCCCAATTTATCTTTTTGAAAATGTTTTCCAAGGCGAGTGTAAAGAGTTTTGGTGAGATAGTGTCACCTTGTCGCACACCTTTTCCGATTTTGAAGCTTTCTGTCTTCGTGTCTTCATCTATTGTCACGCTCATGGTTGCATTTTCATATATGTATTTTATCAGTCTCGTATATCTTGAGTCGATTCGTGCATTTTCGAGCGCTTTTATGATCGCCCACGTCTCAATTGAATCGAATGCCTTCTTATAATCAATAAAGGCCAAATGGAGAGTGATATTATATTCTGTTGCCTTTTCAATAAGTAACCGAATTGTTTGTATGTGATCCCTTGTTCCAAAGCCTCTTCGAAACCCAGCTTGTTCTATTGGTTGGTACTGGTCAAATTTATTGGTTAACCTTATTGTAATAATTTTTGTGAATAGTTTGTATAGGTGTGAGAGTAGACTAATTGGGCGGTAGTTTTCTAAATTGTCACTATCTCCTTTTTTAAATAACAGTTTAACTTCCGCGTTGTGCCAAGCGTCGGGAATTTTTCCATTTTCTATACATTTATTGTACAATAGTATTAAGGCTTCTTTAAGGTTTTCTCCACCTAACCTCAGAATATCAGATGTTATGTTGTCTTCTCCCGGAGCTTTGTTATTTTTCATTTGTTTTAATGCTTTATCTATTTCATCGGTATCTATTTCGGCGAGTTCTTCTGATCCTACATTTAACACTCGAATTTCACTGTGCTGTTCCTCGTTGATGTTTGATGTGTAGAGATCCTCGTAGAATGTTTTAATTGTATTAGTGATCTCTAGTTTATCTCTTACAATTTCATTATTTTGGTTTTTAATTTTTGTTATAGCAGAATTTCTCTTTGAGTTTATTCGTTTAAGAATTTTCATATTTTTATTTGTTTCTATGGTCTGTATTATCAAATTGGTATTAAATTTTCTTATGTCTCTTTTTATATTTCTTTTTATCGTTTTATTCAACATTTTATATCTGTCTGTGTTTCTATCTAAAGTTTTCCTTTCTTCGATCAATTTGGTTGTTTCTTCGGATATCTTTTGTGTTCTATCGTGTCTGAAAGAGACGTTATAACGTCATTACCCATCAATACATGTCTGTCAGCTGTTCTTTTTAGGTATCCTCCTACACCATCCATAGGGCCCTTACCATGCCCAGGCTCACTAAAAGTCCAAGAAGATTTGTTCACTTGTTGAAAATCATTCATCAGTGTTTGTATCCAAAGAGTTACATTTGTACGGTTCCGGTATTGCGATGTTGGTCCGTCAGAGTAAATATGAAGTGTGTCAATTTGTCGTTTTCCCAAAATTGTTGTTAATATTGGTTTCATATGAGCCCATATGGCATGTGCTTGGTGATCTAAATTATCACTCACTGTAGCAAAAGATTTTGATTTCAAATCACCGTTACTGCTTCGCAAATAATATACGCCTGTATGAATAGATAATTGTTTCTTGGCAAAATGTGTCAATTGTATTTCATTTGCGTACTTCGTAGCATAGTTCTCTGAAAAGTCTATCTGTATCATCACCTCATTTTCGCGTAAATTGTCTTTCAGTTTTTTTTTCAATGTATTATAACTATAAATGCCGTGTAAGTGTTTCTTCATAGCCGGAATATCTTGAAATAAAGCAATTTTCAATTTTTTGACGGTACTCGAAATCAGAACTTTTTTTGTTATCTTAAAAGTCTTTTTCACACCTCTTATAATTTTATCTTCTTGAACGGATCTCCATGTAAAATATGTCAAAGAATCTCTGTTATCTCCTAATTCAAACTTTGAAATTTTGCATTTTTCGCATAAACTATTATGCAGTCATGAGGCTTAACATCACAAGTGTATTTTTCTATAAACTTTTCAATGGACGCGTGTTCAAGCTCTTTTGCGTATTTCAGTTTATTGAACTTTTCTTCAAAATTTATCCCTTGATTTAGGCGGTACGACCCAAAATGGTTTTGCTCTCAACAGCGTTGCGTATGAAAAGACAATTCCAGTTTCTTTTACAAATTTTGAAACCAGATCTTTAACTGTACCTAACAGCACGCGTCTTTGTTTTTTAATACCATTAAGGTTCACATAGTCTCTCTTAGATGGGCACATTCGACTTACATCATCTTGTTCGAAAAACTCAATGACCTTTTGGCGAACTTCTTGCTTTAAAACAATTTCGCGAACTTTGGCATCTGACTTTAAAATTGATTTATAGTTTCTTTCCTTCGGTCTAGCTGGTAAAATCTTCTTGGCCATATGTAGCATTTTGTATTTCCGCAAAGTGCTTCCACTGATACATTTATGAAAAACTTCTCTCTCTTTTGAATTTTTTGGTAAAGCATCAGCCTTTTCTTGAAATTGCTTAGTCAATACTTCGCCATATAGAAGTCGTTTGCGTACTTCAGGAGGTATGTGAATACCTTTAGCTAACGCATCAACCTTCCCGACGGGACTTGGAACAGTTTTCATTTTTGCATCTCTTCGTTGTAGTTTTTTTTTTAAAGATTGAATTTTCAGCTTCATTTGAACTATAGTTTCTTCCTGCTTTTTTATTTTTCGGTATGCTTTCGCCCTATCTTTTCGAACAGTTTTTCTCCCTACTTGTCTTCTCTCTGGAGGTACTGCGGTTAAGTCGTCATCTGATTGTGGCGGCGTATTACTTTTTAGATTTGCTAAACCTTTCTTTTCTCTGTATTTTTTCGATGCTTTTTTCCAATATTTTCTCTGCTTTCGCTTCTCTCGTTCGGTCATATCAGTAATTTTCTTCACTTTGTTTTCTGCCTTTTTCTTTTTATAATATTCCCTGTCCTTAGCCCGTTTAATTTCTTTCTGTTGTTCAGTCATCTTATCCAAAAACTTTCTTTTCCTAGCATTTGCCTTTTCTCTTTGGCACAAATAAGCTGCACTATCCTTTTTAAGCTTTTTTTGAGTTATTTTTTCGTTATTAGGAGTCTCCATCGTAAAAAAAGCGTACTGTAATTAAAAAACAACGAAGTTGTAAAATAATTTAATGAAAAAATGTAAGTGAATCGCCCTTGAAAACAATGATTATCATTCCGAGAACACAACAGTCATTTTGGGAACGTACCATCATGTCCGGGAACGTTTCCGAAATGACCGTTCTCGAAATGACGATTTCAAATAAGCGCGCACTTTGATTATTCAGCGGCCATTTTAAATGCGACCTGACTTTGTCAATAGTAATATATTTGAGGTTACTTTGTTATTTCGGGTCGTAAAAAAGAATCGCATCAATAATAGAATGTAAAAGTTCACGAATTGACGGACTATTGATGTACGCTCTACGAATAATGAACTGAAAGGTACTTACCACTTAGATATTAATTTATTTGCCGATAAATATACTGACAGCCGGCTCTGTCAATGTTTGCTTCCTCTACTGACGGTTGACACAAAATGGCTGCGTTCACTTAAAATTATTTTTGTTCAGTTATCGATGCGTTCACTGAAATGACTTATGCGCTATCGGACAAACCATTTTTGCATTTTTATAATTTAAAAAAAAAATCTTTAGTATCTTTTTCAAAACTAGATTTTGTATAAAAAATACGGTATATTAAGTAATGACTGAGTTAAATACCTTAAATATTTAATTAATATTTTGGACTTATTGTTGAAGATCCTACATTCAGACGCGTTCCCGAAATGACTTTCTCCGCATTTATATTGATTTAATTTAAAATGTACTTATTTAATAAATTGTATTATTTGATGTACACACAAAACAGGCTGGTTGTAGTATTTTATTAATTTTCTTTTCTCAATAAAGTCAAGATTTAAGACATTAAATTGCTGGCAAAGCCAATTCTGCACCTTGGTGATTTTGAGCCATATACGTACACACACGAGTTCATGTTACATTAGTTAAATCGTGTATTAAAAATGAAAAAATATATTTTTCAAATTAGAAGTATCCTGAATCTAATTGCTGTTAAGACAGCACATTCACTGCAAATGCATATTTCGGCTTTTTTTCCCCGAAAATTTTGATTTTTATTTTTAATTTATATCAGAATGTATACGCTACGCTAGACTATTTTTTAGGACGTGTGTGGATGTCGAACAAATAAGCAAAGCAGCTGGAGCTCCGCGGCTGGAGACGCAGCGGGTGTCGGGTGCAACTGGTGCAACTCCCCGGGGGAAACTGCAGTCGGAACGTTGACTGACGCCGCCGCCGTTAGAATTTCATCAAACTATTTGTGAGAAATATCATTTTTTCTGTGACACTAAATCACTTCCGTCGGTGTTGGGTACTTACCTCTGAGTATCTGGTAAAGGAAGACTTTGATGTGGTCCGTGGAGAGATGCTGCGGGGAGACGATGATCTTGTGTAGGTCACTCTGCAGTAGTTCTGTTATCACATATCTGCGAGGGGTGGAAAGTTAAGGAAAACCACGTATTACTGCGAGAGAAACATAAATAATATTACTACTAAGTGTAAAAATATACCTTAACTGGCGATAAGAACAAACCGAAATACATATATGGAATTTATCGGGTCACTGTTTTCCGTTGTCAAATTTGAAAATAAAAACATATTGCTAAATAGGGGCACGTAAAACAAGTCTTCACTTTATTTGGTTAAGACGATCGTCTGGCAATGCGAGCGAAAATCACAATTTTCTATCATAAAACTCCTGGAATTTTGTATAACATGTATCAAAAGTTATTATCGGATTATGTGTAATTAAAAATATATGGAACACGATTAATAAATTTAAATGATATATTTTGCAATACTAATCGACCATCGCCTTAACTTTGTTTAAACACTTTTTTATTAATAAATAGAATTTCATTGAAAGTAAATGGACACAATAAAGCGTAAAGGTATTGTGTGTGAGGAAACTATTAAAATAATTTGATAGTTTCACAATATTAATAGAATTATTAATATAATAACTTCATTTATATCACTTGGAAAACAAATATAAATAATTTAATTTCATTAAGTGTTATCAAATGCGAATGTCAATGATCATAATCACGCCGAGGAAGTACAACTCGGGCGGCGCGCGCGCAGGAACACTGGCTCTAGTTTATTCTGGGGAGCGGATTGTTACCGCGAGCTGTCACACGGCACTGCCATTGGTCCGCGCTCGGAGTGTCGATTGCCATGTCTTTGGCTAAGGGAATAAGGCTGCTGATGTTGTCCGGCCATTGTTACTAATAAAAAAAAATAAACTTAGCTAAACTACTTCGCAAGTATTATTTATTTATTCTCAATGCTGTAGGTAAATTATTTACATTTATTTCAAGTTCAATTTTACCATACATGTCTCACTAGAAAATTGTTAGTATTAAAACATTTGAAAAATATAATAATACACAAAATACGTAATATAATATATATATATATATATATATCTATATATATATATATATAGTATATTATATATATATGTCACCCGCAATACATTAAATACCAGGCGAGTAAACCTGTCACAGAAGTCAAGAATGTCTTAAAAAAAAAAAATGTTCAAAAGTACCAAACAGAAAAATTCGCTACATATGCATGTTGAGTTGTTTCATTTTAAGGGTTTTTATTTTTATCACGACTATAGTTACGGGAATGAAGTCCCTCCCACTGGGTGTAAACACCAACCTCTATTAAATAGAATGGGATAACGACCTGTACTCGCAGAACGGTAGGGTGTGAAAACGGAGGGGATTTTGATAGTTATTGAGAATGTTGATAGAAGGAATGCATTTTGGGGCAGCTAAGTAATATTATTGAGAGAGAATTTCTTCACGATATTTTAGAAGTTGTATGTATGCTGTTAATTGATATTATTATTCCTTTATACAGAATGGGTTGGAGAAGTTGGAGCTTACGGCTGCTGAATGAGTGACTGGCACTACGCTGATTGTTGGAGGTGGTAACGCACCAATAAACCCGTACACTATTTGCATTGAATGTACATACTTGAAACTTATTGGCTCTGCACCAGCTCGCTGTCCTAATCTAAGGCTTACTCCGCCAAGAACCGAGAGCGGAGCGGGAGAGGGAGAGGAAATCTCGCTTCTGGCTCGAAAATCACATACTCGGTGGTTTTCCAGACTTGACATTTTACGAGACAATTAATATTGGAATACATGGAGCAGACTGAAATTAATGCTATACTATTGACTGTATGTTGAGTGACAAATTTAAACCACTTCGTAATATTTGTTTATATTAAAAACCGTTAAAAAATAATGCTCTTTAATATGTGCGTATTTATTAAAAAATGAAATGATATGTTAGTAAAATCAATTACCTAGCTAGGTTTTTGCAGGCGAGTCGATATTATTTGGGAATGCTAAAAAAAACTGTCCATACAACTGTCCATATAGTGCTTTATAATAAGTAACCGATCCATGAAGATGCAATATGTTATCGACGCAGGACCTATGGCATGATAACAATTCCTGACTTAATTCTTCTACTGCTCGGCACAATTACAATAATACAGGTGTTTAATGGTGTTCCCACCTCCATAATGAGTAAAGTTAATTACAGGAAATAATTATAAGTATTTATTCCAGTCTGTGGGGAGGTTAGTGCAGTCGCACACATTCCATATAAAGTGTACATACCAATGTTCTTAGGTTTTCACGGCCACTCAAAATCTTCAAGTTTGTGTTTACTGAGGTATTATGCCGTGTTGTTACGACCTTTCGGGCCGACGTTTCGGATCCCATTGCAGGGTCCATCATCAGGGCTGATGTGTTGTCTTGAATGTTGTTGTTGTGGTTAAGTATCGGCTTGCAATACCGTGTCGAAGTCATGATTTGTTGTTTTGTGTTGTATGTATGATTCATCTGTTGTCTGATCACTATCTTTGCGGAGTCTGCGACGAGAATGACTTTGAAGCGCCGGATACCAAGATGTTTTTAATTTGAGACCATCATCTCTATTAATGTTTATCGGATGTTTGTAGATTTCTAGTGCTTCCTTGATAAGACGCGTATGGTGACTCTTAGGCTTTCCAAGGATTTTCGGTTCGAATGAATGCCGGTATCCAGAAAATGCTCAGCCAGTGCTGATTTTTCTGGTTGACCGAGTTTGCGTGCCCGTTTGTGCTCGTTGACCCTTTTTGAAATTGTACGCGCCGTTTGTCCCACGTATACTTTATCGTCTTGACAATCGAGTCTATACTAAGTACTATACTATACGTCTATTTCTAAGCGATCTCGATCCTTCGCTGATCTCAACAAATCCTTAATTTTTGAGTTGGTGCCAAAAACTGTCTTAATGGCTCTTTTCTTGAGAGCTCTGGCAATTCTGTCTGTAACGCTTTGGACAAAAGGTAGAAAGGCGATGCCTTTGCACTCAGGTTCTGAATGTTTTTCAGGGCGAACAGACCTCGTTCTTATGACGCGTTGTATCTGTCGCTTCTGGTAACCATTGCCTTCCAGTGCGTCGCTGAGTGTTATCATTTCTTCCTGTAGATATTCGTCTTGGCATATCCTTTTGGCCCTCGTGGCCACAGTGTTGATGAGACCTCTTTTTTGAGCAGGATAATGGTGGGAATTCGCATGTAGATAACGGTTCGTATGCGTAGGCTTCCTATAAACTCTGTGTCCGAAACTCCCATCGGCTTTCTTTTTTATTTCGACATCAAGAAAAGGCAGCACGTTGTCTATCTCTACCTCCATGGTGAACTTCAGGTTCTTATGTAGTGAATTAAGGTGCTCCGAAAAATCACCTAGGTGATTGTACATAACGATTTTCCCCACCAAAGCAATAAATATGCTTTGCATTAAAGTTTTACATCTCTCATATCTTACATAGTTCTAATACAAAAAATCGTAGAATTGTACGAATTCTCATATTTTAAACACAACATACAAAAAAAGTTTGATTCAAATTACCTGCAGGGTTTTAAAAATTTTATTTGACTTGTTTCAAAGAGAATGAATTTATAAAATCCGGTATAAATTACTTTCGTGATAGTCTAACGTTCTACAAAAGATAAGTCAGAAATATTGAAAAAATGAACTTTGATGCCGCTATCTTCTTAACCGTTAGCATTTCACACAAAGTGTAAAAAATATTTTATATTTAAAATTGAACGAAGACTCCCCCGAAATTTTTAGTAATAGCTACGAGACTCCCTGTATAATATCCCAAAACGTTATTAAATATAATATCACTTAACTTTAAAAGTACAAAAAAAACAATAAAGAAACGGGAACAAGACAAAATTAGAAATGTCAAATCACTGACAGAAGATGCAATATCAATGTAATAAGAAATACACATAACATTTAATTTTGATAGCATAAAAAAAAGATATATTTAAAAACGTGGTTGCTAGAAAAAGTAAGCTGCCGACACCCGGGGCGGCGAGGGGCGAGGAGGTCCAATTATTACTCTGGTCATTTTGGACAGTTTTGTTGGACCGGCGACAATCCCCACCTCAATCGGCAGCAGCGGACCATTTCCGGTAGAGCATGCTCGCTCGTCCATCAGGCCCGCCGATCTGGCGACCTCCCGCCGGCCCTGGGCCCTCACTCCCTGGCTGCTGGCTGCTGGCCGTGTGGTCGGACGCGTCACGCATCACACGACCGTATCTGACCAATTCTGGCTATTCCCTGGACATGATGTACGCAATCGTAGACACGTCCTAGAATATGCTACACACCCACTACGCCTGATTTAGCTACAGTTATATAACGAATTAAAGGTGAATGTAATGCTGGGTGTAGCGTATTAGATAGAATAAAGAAACAATCGCTGAGATGGTTTGGTTACGTGGAATCGATTAGCGTGGAAAGTGTAATAAAGAAAATATATAAGGCGAATGTTGAATGGCATGACCGAGTCAATGAAATACTGGAGGATGACCTTGTTAGAAGCTTTCACAAGCAAAGAGCGTGCGAGAGAAAATGTATGAAAGTGGATGAGTGCCAGGACGAAAGCGTTCTAAGTTCTAACCGCTCTGCCTTTCCCTCTGGGCTCTGTACTACAGCCGTAGAAACTAGGGTATATTTAAACACTAACATCACTTGAGTAGTAGTGAGTTCTAACAGTAGTTTCATCAGAACGATTCTAATTATAAAGGCTTGTAGTTTATTTAAAACAAATGAGTAAAGTGAGAAAAGTCATAATACCTATGTCGTATAAAGTGACATACGCGATGATGTAAATTGAGTACGTAGTCGATTTCACTTAATTAGGACACATCGGGCCAGGCCATTTGGTCACAATTAACGGAAGCGAGTATAAAATTAAATAATTACTATTTTTCTTTAAATATACATTATATTTTAATGGATTTCCCAACAAAAATATAAACATTAAGAAAATAATAAATGGTTAATAAAATTTAATTAATCTATATTATAATTACGCTAAAAACGTTGTCGCCATCGACGGATCTTTTATGTTGCCTGTTAAAAAAAACATTTTAGAGTACATTAAAAAGATTTAAAAATATCGGAATACGAATAAACTGATATTAAAAAAAGTAACCCATAAAAACGAAGTTTTTGTTATACTTCCTTTCTCATTTGCTAGTGGTAACTGGTTTGGCGCTTAACCTATGAGTTGGGCTCGTTGGGATGCGACGCTACGAAAGGGATAAAAAATTTCGAAAAATCCAAAATTATACTATAATTATTATTTTTTTTTAACGAAAATTTGATAAATCTTCTTGATAGTCGCCACGAGTCTGCTTGCAAAGTTTCAGCTCGATTGGATCACGGGAAAAGGGTCAAAAATCGATCCAAATTTTTTGTTGACGGGAAGCAAGCAGACGCCACGAGTTAATATAAAGGAAGTAAAAACGTTCCAATTATATTACTATCGAAAATTAATCGTTGTTTTTTAAATATTTTCGTGGAATATTATCAAAATCTGTGTTTTTATTGTCTTAGAAAACAGCTAACTGTCACGCGGAAATATATTTTTTGTGCTGGCAATGCCGCTTTTTGACGTTTGACGTAAGTATGTTTCGTTTCGTATTTCTCTTTTGTTTTTATTTTTTGCATTAAATTTGATTCAATAATATATTTTTATATATTCATTAACATTTATTTTACATTTTTGAACAAAGATTAAAATACTTTGTTTTTTTTTTAAATTACTAAGTGAGCTTATTGTCAATTTTTCTATCACGTTTTACTTGCGTATGATTGACATAAATACCATTTTCAGTATTAATAATTGTGAAATGGCCTACAAATTGATATTTATGTATCTACCATAAACATTACTTTTATCTCCGGAATGTTAATGCCATTATCGACTTCTGTTAGAATATTTCGTCTTTCGTTAACAAGATCATCCTTAAAAAGGGTTGGACTATTGTAGACCACTTTCCTTTTCTTGATATTTTGTAAATTTTATTTTCCATATTTAAATTTGCCCTATAGCAGACACAATTGGCCGCGAAACGGCTGACGTAGGCTCCCGCAGGGCCTGGCATGTAGCAAACATAATTGCTACATGCTACATTAAAACATAACAAAATAGCCGCCCGCCGGGCCTAGCAGAAAGCAATCGACAACAACTGATTGCTTATTTTCTGTATTGAAAAATGGAAACTTGCCATGCAGCAGACACGATTGGCCGCGCAGCGGCCATCGCTAGCCGGGAAGTGGCCATCATTGACGACGCGGTCAAAATAGCCGCCCGCAGGGCCTAGCAGAAAGTAATCAGCGACAGTCGATCGCTTATTTTCCGTCTTGCAAAATGGAAACATGTCGTCATGCAGACACAATTGGCCGCGTTGCGGCCGAAATAGTTGCCCGCGCCCGCCGAATTAGCAGAAAGCAATGCTTACCTGCTAGTTGTGAATAATTTCTTCCGTAAGATCAGTAGCCTTCATTGGTCAGTAGATACCTCACATATTTGTACAGTATAACGCAGCGATGCAGTTCGTCGCCTTTAACCACTTAATGCTAGGGTTTGTATTTTTATAATATTTTTTTTTAAATCAGTTTTTTTTAATATTTTATTCAAAGTTTATACGTTTTTCAATTAAAATATAACAATTTAAGCATATTTCTTTTTTTTTAATTTTTTTAAAATCTGATGCGGAACTCGAAATTGACGAAGACGAATCACTTTCATGTTCACAGGAATGTTCAATATCAATACTTTCATGTTCACTATCAATATCTTCATATTCATATTCACTATCACTCTCCATTTGGGAACTTATATGAAAAATAAATGAAATTCATATTAATACGATATAATAAACATTTTTTTAATAAAACGACGCATTCATACATACAAGAAAATGTGAAAACAATGTAGGTAGTAAAAACGAAATAAGCAGCTCAAAAACACGACCGATCTCAACTGCCGGCAAATTCAAACTGCGCAAAATATACCGCTAACTTTCACGAGCCTTACTCGTGTTAGCTAAAAATAGAACGAAAAAGAATTTCGAAACCTGCGAGCGTCACTCGGGCTAGCAGAAGTTGGAACGCATTTAGCACGCGAGCGTGACTCGTTAAAAGGCATAAAGCGGTAATAACCAGGTAGTGCATGTGTTTATTACACAGGGAACCCTTTGACGTAGCACAATAGAGGCCGTTTCATCAGCATTGTAAATAATGTCATCTTCACAAAAAATTTCCAATTAGGAATATTCGTATTGGATAATAATTTGGTTTCTGTTCCTTGAGATTTGGCCTAAATAAACCGGCGGCCCAATTGTGTGTACTTGAAATCTCTCATAAATAGATTAGTTCATTTAAAACGTGTACTTATTCACAACCGCTGTGCTAATAGAGGAATTATGTGATTTTCAGGGTCAAACTATCAAAATCATTGCTTCAATGCATAAACTTACCGGGCAATGAGATTTCATGATACATTCTCGTACTAAATAATTCAAAAATACGTGTTTTTAACTTACGAGCGTTTTGCGTTAACTATGTTGTCTGTAAGATCAAGCGATTTGCGTTAACTGGAGGAAATTGATTATTTATGTAAATAAGTGTTTGCATCCCCTGGATTCGGAAAAATTAAAGACCCGGCTATAAAATTGAAGACTCCGAAATAACTTCAATAAAATCTGCCTACGTAACGTACTGGTAAATACTATAAAAACCGATATAATACATGCGCGGGTAAGTCCGCGCTGGGTGCCATGCCAGGAGAGATTTCCTCCGGAGATGTGCCGTCACGGAGTAGCCATTAGTTCTGGTCCGAAGAGCCCGCGCAGTGGCGGCCCAACTAGTTGACGATCGGACGGTAGATAGCGTATCTGGACCCCTGGTTTCTACCTGCTGGTTAGTATCTGCGAAGGGTGGAGGGTACTCTTGACCGGATCGACGAAACCATACTTAGAAACGTTAATCGAATAAAATAAAACGCGATAAAAGACTTCAACGTTTTCAAAATTTCAGTCGAAAATGTTTAAGTATTAAAAGTGACGTTTCTTTTAATATTTAGGCCTATAAACTGTTATTAATGTATTATAAAGTTAATTGAGAGTCTTCAGCAATTCTCAAAGCGTTCATTAGTTATATTTTTTATGTATTATTATTTAATTAATCCATATTTTTTTATAGCTCCGACAAAGTATTACTGATATCTATTATTGTAATATTACTATAAATCGTGACATACTTACGTATGCGCGCGACGCCCAGCAAGATAAAACATTCTAAGGGTACGGGTAAAGGGCTTATTCGGGGCATCTTTTATCGGAAAATAACATACAAACACAAAATTTTTTGCAAGGATCTATAAAGATAATGGGTTGAAATAAAAAGGATGCGGTCAAGTTCTGACTATAAGAGAAGATGACGTCCAAATTAAATGCACAAATACTTTAAAACGTAGAAAATTTTTGGGTTGTTAAAAAATACACGAATTTAGGAGATTCAAAAAATTCGAGATGATTTTTTGACGATTCTCAAGGGTTTATGGGAACAAAATTTTACACCCGTGCAGATCCGGGTACATGAGCCAATATTAAATATTGATGGACCGGTAAAATTCATGATATCGAAGGCGCGTTGCGCGAAACGTCGTTACACGGCTCAGCGCATTTTCATCGGGGAACTAAAAAAGTAACGCATTGTTTACCCAAGTATTAAAGTTGCGCTTTCATGGGCGCCGGGCCGCTTCCGGCAGCTTTGTCAAGCCCCGCGTGACGCGCTGCTAAGTAACGGCTGGCGAACCAGCCGCAGAGCTCTCAGCGGAGCGCGGCGGTGGAGCCGTTACCATCATCATTCGCAATTTAGCCACCAATTATCAATCTATATATATTAACAATTTCAGACCAGCAGTCGGTAGTTGTGCGTATTGTTGGAATTTTATGCAGCAAAACGAACCAAGCGCTCCAAACAAATTTTGTTAAAACGATCGAAATTGAAATTAATTTAAAACATCGATCAACTCATTAAGATAATTGTATTGTTGTAAATTGAGATAATTTTGATAGAAAGAGTGAGGATGACAACGAAAGGAAAAGTGTGGAATATATAAGGAACGTTCATAAGTGGAAGAGAATGCGCGGACCAGATTATTTTACTGCGCCAGATGACGGAAGAGTTTTTGGCAAAGAACCAAAAACTTTTCTGTGCCTTTGTGGATCTCCAAAAAGCGTATGATAGAGTGATAAGACGAAAGTTATGGAAGGTTTTGTCTGAATACGAGGTGAAAAGTAACCTCATACAGGCAATTGCATCCTTGTACGAGGGAAGCAGTGCTTGCGTGAGAATTAGTGGGGAATTCACATCGTGGTTTGATATTGCAAAAGATGTCAAACAGGGATGCGTAGTGTGACCATGGCTTTTCAATCTGTATATGGACAATTGTATGAAGGAACTAGAAGTAAGAGCGAAAATGGACAGGCTCACCGTATCCTACCTACTATGGCAGTCGATGCAGTATTAGTTACTAACAGTGAAGATGTAACCGTAACAGTGTCTGGTGTCCAGGATATCTGATGTATGCATACAGAATAAACTTATGATGAATGTCAGCAAATCGAAAGTGATGGTGTTCGAGAGAAGAAATAATATCTAAGTATAATGTAATTGCAAACAACGAATGCTTAGAACAAGTGAATGAGTTCGTGTACTTAAGAAGTAAATGCTAACAAACTGAATGCCATTATGGTCAATTAGAACCTGTCAAAAGAAGAAAGACTAACGGTACATAATGGCCTTCTAGTGCCAACTCTGACGTATGGAAGTGAAGCCTAGAAATGGCAAAAAAGTAGACTGAATGCGATCACTAAGGCGCTTGTGTGGAAAATCTTTGGTCGATAAAGTGAGGAATGAACAAATTAGAAGTGAATGTAATGCTGGCTGTAGTGTAGTAGGCAGAACAAAGAAAGGAGTGCTGAGATGGTTTGGTCATATAGAAAGTATGAGCGAGGAAAGGATGGTTAAGAAAATATATGGGGCGAGTGTTGAAGGCAACAAGAATAAAGGGCGTCCGCGAAAGACCGGGCATGATCAGATACTGCAAGTATTGGAGGATGGCCCTATCAAAAGCCTCAACAACCGTAGAGCTTACATGAGAAGATGTATGAATGTATTCGAAGCAAAAGTGGTGTGCCAAGATAGAAGAATACGGCGTTCTATCCTCTTTGCCTACCCCTTCGGGGGAACGGCGTGATGGGTAATTAATTGGTTTACTTATTCACCGATAAATGTAAAAATAGGAGAATTAAAAAATATTGTGAGAGAACCCCTTTCTCGTGATAGATTAAATAATGAAAATGGATATCTCATAAGGGTGCTTTACACTGTCAAGATTTTAAAATTGCGAAGTTAGGGAAACAATGTTTCTGATGCACTGTTCCGTATTACGGAGGGTAGAGATTTCCACGTCACCGCAAATGTCCGTTCTTCTGATAATGGTTGATCGATTGTACAACCCTTCCTGCAGCTGAAGTAGAGACTGACCTCACGGTTTGGCGTCTGCCATTGGCGAGTACTTGAGGAGCGGATATTGTGTTGTGCTTGTTTATTTCAAATCAGATAACAAACTGCGAAGTTATTGGTGATAAAAGGTCTGGAAGTCACTCCGTCGGACGAATGTACGCGCGATATATACCGTGTAGCGCTGTGCAGTGTGTACAGTATACCTACGTGGAGAGATGTGATTTATTTAATGAAAAGTTAACACAAATCTTAAATGGAAGTATATGGGAATATAAATTAAGTCAACTAGTTAAGGTGCGGCTATGAAATAAATTTTCGTTTAATGACCCGTATAGTTGAGTTAAAAATATCTACGTGGTTGTAATTTACGTTAAATGAGTTTTGTTTAGAGTTGGTCTTGCAAAGAGGGAGATGAAATATAGGTGACTGTCTGCTTTTACGATTTGGGATATGGAACAATAGACATTGAAGGAGATCTGGAGTATCAACTAAGTAGTGTGAGATTTTAAATAACATTACAGCGTCCGCTATGTGATGTCACTCAGGGCCGGTTGTTTCAAGTTGGATAAAAGTAAAAGTTCGTTTAAAGCATAGATTTTTGCGGTCTCCACCAATCAAACGATCCGTTTCAGTAAAAATCTACGCTTTAAACGAACTTTTATTTTAATCCAACTTGAAACAACCGGGCCTTAGTGACGACATTTCATTTCGTCTGTCGGTTTTGGATGATTTATCCTACCCAGTATCAAAAATACTCGGTTATTCAAACGTTACCGAGCCTAAATGAAAATAATAATAATCGCGAGCTGGCGGGTGACTCGGGCGAGTGGTCCCAGCGAGCGACACTTGTACGGCTGTCCCGGGAGCCGCGCGGTAACCCGAGAGGCTGCTTGCCGCGGGCGCCGTGCAGAACCGATAATCCTTTCAGTCAATTATCTGTACGTTGAACGTACCATCGGAAAAATAAAGCTCTTATCTTTACACGGAGAGTACCGTGTTGTGTGAGACGTGCCGCGGAGGACGACCGCGGAGCTGGCCTTGGCGGCGGCAATAACGCGGGTAACCCGACGCGCGCGCTCACTCCCGTTCAACCACTCCCGGACTGAGCACATAACGTCACTGCGGCAGAGCCACGAATACATTGTTTCAAAATTGAATTCGGACAGTTTTAATAAGGCAATCATCAAATGTCTTCTCGTTCGTACGTTCCATACGACAAAACCATTTCGGCGATCCTTTCTTTATTCTAATTTGTACATCACTCGCTCCATCACGCAAGTACATAGATGTACACACTTGCGCCTAAGCAAAGAACAAAGAGAACCAAGTTTCTTACTCTGAGAATATATCAAAAATATTATATTAGGGGAATTATATCAAAGTTTGCATTCTGACTTTTCACGTTTATTTATCTATTCACGAGAAACTAACAGTAAAAATAAAAGTCAGAATATTATAAATATTAAACAATATAGAAACCATCCTATAAGTATGAATTAACATATAGCAACAACGACTAGAGTTACATAAAAATAATAAAAAACCGAAAGGTTCAATTAAGAACAAACCGAGAGAGTCAAAGAATTAAAGGTAAAAGGGGAATCAGGAGTGAATATGACCAAGTATTATTGCCCGGTGACCGGGAAAAATTTGCAATAAATCTCGAGAAAAATATTTGAAATGCTCTCTTACAAAGCTATCAACAAAAATGCTCCTTCGTGTAGACCGCGATATTTGAAAGAAAGAAAGATAATTGATGAATATTAATTAATCCATCGAGGATAAAAATGCAGAGTTTTGTAAGACATTTCAGAGCCATTTTCAGTAGTTATTCGATTTTAATCTCCAGTAAGTATTATCGTTTTATTACGAATACATTTGTGATTTTTACCAGTTCGTTTAAGACATTGGTATTCTAGTTTCTAATATTAAAGTTGAAATTCAAAATGATTTCTTTGATGTGGATGATCAACCAACGGAGGTTTATTGTTTTAACTCCCCTTCTTTTAACTCGTAGCGTCTGCTTGTCTACTTGTCGTCTTGTCTGCTTATCTGACGAAATAACTTTGGATCGATTTTTAACACTTTTCCCGTGATCCAATCGAGCTGAAACTTTGCAAGCAGACTCGTGGCGACGATCAAGAAGATTTATCAAATTTCCGTTAAAAAAATTAATAATTATAGCATAATTTCGGATTTTTAGAAATTTTAATGGTTTTTTCAAATTGGAATCATTACTAAAGTTTGATTACCAGCAACGGCGGCCCGATAACGTCGCGGAATATTTTCTAAATTCGAATTACTCCGTCGGTATACATAATAGGTACTTCGCCACGAATTTCGAAAATCTAAATTGACTGACAAATGTTTTAAGAATTTAATCTTCAAAGCATGAAGTGTCTTATCAAAGCTCAAAACATCAGACATTTTAGAAATATATTAAATTACTGTAAGTTTAGTGTTATGTTATATGTTTTAATTCGTCTTTAATTGTTATTATATTTTACAAAGAAAGGGAGTATAATAAAAATTTGGTTTTTATGGGTTACTTTTTTATAAGTTTATTGTATTTTTTAAGTAATATATATATATAATTGAGTCATAAATATAAAGAGAACTTTATAGGCATGAGTGTTCCAATTCGTCCACTTTACAACTGCTCTCATTAGCAAGTAACCTCAATATACTTTAAATAAAATGATAGCAAACGATGGAGGGAATAGGATATAAAACCTGGTTTGACATATTTCGGACGCGTGCGTGTTTAAGAAACCCTAGGTTTGTGATGTATCCTAAAAGATATATGTAATTATAATTTTTAAATAAACGTGATATATATCCAAACTACAGCTCAGTGAACACGGAATGATATAAGTATATAAGTAAGCATGTATGTAAATATAAGTAAAAATGATGTAACGATATTTGTATTTTGATTGGTAACAATTATTAAATAATATATATGATTTTAAAAATCTTAATAATTGCATAAAGAATAGTCACCAATAACTTTGTGTAAGGTTTTCAGGCTCAACGAGTACACGATAATATATTAATAAAGTACAGTAATATTTCGCGGCAGTTAAAGCCGCAGAGTGATATCAGTGCCGAGAGGAATCAAGAGGCTGCTGAAACGCTGGAATGGAATCACTACATTTACGGAAATACGACAGACAAAAATGAGAAGCATTTGAGGAGGCCTTCATTCAGCGGTGGATAGTAAATGGATGATGGAGATGAGGCAATAGTTAATACTAAAAATTTCAGATAAATAAACAACAAATTTTCCGCGAACATTTGGTCCAACAACAAAAGGTCTACGCGCAAAGACATCCATAGGAAATTAGATCTAACGACAGATCACAAACAAATTTTCAAAATCTACTACTTTATTTACAGAGTTTGAGCAAGTATTTATTCCACGAGTTCGTAGCTCTTTAAGAATATGAAATTTTTTTTGTGGACCCTTTGTAGATCTTTTGTCCCGTAGGCCTTCAATCGTAGATTTTCGTAGTTGGACCAAATCTACGTAAACTTTTCTGTCATCGTTTAATAAGATTTAACCAAATAAACTAGATTTGTAAAAGAAAACGTTTGGCAAAACGATTGAAATTCATCAAATACAGTTAAAACGATCACAATGACGTTTTTGGCAATTAATTACTCTTGTAAGAAATGATTAATTAACATAACGAAGCCCCTAAGTTACGACCAGCGCAAACCACCTGTTGAGTAATCAATTCAATTAGCGTTAATTAAACACGGTTAAGCTTCGAATGACAGCAATCGATTAAATTAAAAATCGCGCTGCAAAAATCAGCGCGAGGGTCAGAGTCCGCAGGTTCTTCGAACGGGACACCAACGGTGCAACGTCATCCAACACTCGCCCCAGATGTGTGTCGTACCAAGAATACGTACAACAAAGCGGAAAATGAACGATTCATTCCGGCGGAATATAAACAAAGCGATGTAATTCTGGCCAAGATAATAAGACGAGCTGCCGGCGGGCCTCACAAAGGGCGAGGTGTCCTCGACAATTGGGGACACGCGGTACAAAGAAGGACTTAGGTAATTGACAAAGGCAAAACCAAAAGTCGAAGCGGACAAAGAAATTCCATCTTTCGAGTCGCTTACTCGGTCACCACATCGCGCGGTGGCGGATAAATTGGCAACGTATGAAAGGAATAATACGAGGAGGAAATATTTTTAGGCGGAGCGCACGAGGAACGGAAGGCGGGCGCGACTAATAGCGGCAGAACTAAACGACTCGCGGCGACGGAGGGGATGTCCTTTTTGGCGCCGAACGGGCGGATTTATCAACAATGCCCGACAGCAAATCTGCGACCAAGCAAAACCATCTTAATTACCGCGTTCCTAGCGTATAGCTCTACATACGTGGATAATCATCATTAGCGTAAAAAGAAAATGTACGACGACTTCGTATTATTTAAATTTGATTTATGACGACATTCATTGAAACGGCAGTTACAGGTTTTTTCATATAACCTTGCAATGAGTTAGTGTGGGTACAGTGCGTAATACGCGCATTGTTTCGTTGTGTTAAGTTTATCGGACACGCCCCTTTCGTATCCGTAAACTTAACACAGCGAAACCATGCGCGTATTACGTACTGTACCCAAACTCATTGCAAGCTTATATGAAAAGACCTATATTTTGCGATGCAACATGATTATTTATTCTAATTAAATTGTACTATACGCACACGTCGAGATATGTTGTTACTATATTTTGGGGAGAAGCTACAAAAACACTACAAAAAACGACTAAAAGTTATTAATTAGCTAATGATGAGGAGAACGACTGCTCCTCTCAACGCTGTAATGGTGAAAAAATAACTCAACGTTTGTTTAGTACAAATTAAATACATTTAGTGTAAATTAAAATTGAATTGGAGAGTGCTTTTACACAAACAATTATATGCAGAGAATATTAAGACTAAGCTTAAACTCGAATGAAGATATTATTCTTAATTTTTGAGAATAGTTTCATGTATTAACGTATGTTACATATTGTACGTTAAAATTGATATATAGATGAAAATTTGACAATAATTTATAAGGTTACTATTGACAAGGGGTAAGGAGGCGAAGTAAACTACCGTTCCGGGCTCGAGCCCCGAAGGTAACTACTCAGTTTCTCGATACATACATTTATTCTATGTACTTTTCTAAGACATTTATCTCAATTGAGTGAATCTTGTCTAGTGTTCGGTTGGTAGTAGTGGTAATGGTTAAAAATTAACAAGTTGTTTTAAGAATTTATAATTAAAATCATTTTTCCTTCATCATCACAAAAAAAGGGTACAATGAAAACTTTAAGACAAAAGGTCTTTCCGATGAAAAGAATTTTCATAAAGTAAAAAATAAAATTTCAAAGTGAAGAATCTCGTAATGGTAGAAAAGTTCTCTGTGGAATATTTCGCAACTCGGCGAGTGAAAATGATCTTAAAGGAAACATTACCCGGACGAAGAATATAACACGACTCAAAACATAAACCCCCAGGGGTATAGTTAAAATCTGTAATCATAAAGGCGGACCTCGGGAGAATGCGGTCTGGCTACAACGCCAACACTACAACAATAATAAACGTAACAACTTGTCAGAGATGAAAGTGGTGAAACACAAATATGAGTCTGGAAGGCGGGCAGTAAATTCTAACACATAACTGACTACCGACGACGAATAAGCTAAAGTTAATTTAAGATACGCCTCTAAACCTGAGCCAGAGAAAAAATATCAATGTCACACGTTTGTATGTATTTGTTTGGAATATTTTTTTCCGTCAATTATGAACGATGTCAAGGCCAACGATTTATAGAGAACATTTGCGTTGTTGCTTGCTGTTTTTTTTTTTGACCAGGAAATTAAAGAAAATGAATCGACGAAAAAAATTGCTGATTCGTCCGGAGATATTTTGAAACTTAGTCAACGTTCATAGGTGGTTGAAGAATTTTTTAAATGGCGATAAATTTTTTAAACGCACCTCGGAGATGCTCCCGGGATGGGAAGACCTTTAAAACTGGATGATGATGTACTGACGTCATTAGTAGAGTCTGATCCTCGTCAAACCAACACAAAATTATCGACTAAGCTCGGTTCATTACGAGCAATGAGTAAAGAAGTATCTTTATCGTATCGGTAAAATTAATAAACGAGGAATTTGGTTTCCTCGTGATTTTCACTAACCACGCTAGAGCGGCAAAGAATTTTCTGTCATTTCTCTTGACCGTATATGAAACTGACCTTTTATTTATTTATGATTTTTGTACTTAATTTGTAGAACTCCATATTTATTTTTAGCGAAATTTAAAATAAATTAAATTTAAATAAACATTATTAATAGGGTATAATATTTATTAAAATTAATATTTATTTTAAATTTCACTAATAATAATATTTATTTAAATTTCATTAATAAAAATTATAAAATTTAATTTATTTTAAATTTCGCTAAAAAAATATGAAACTGACCTTTTTTGCGGCGAACATGCGATGAGAAGTGGTTACCTACTATATAACAATCATACGTTAAAATACTGACCTTCTTCGATCAAGATAGCTATCCTAAACCATCACTCACAATAAAAAGGACATTTGTCTGTTTATGTATAATGAATGGATGACAGCGGAATGATTAATTTTGAATTAATAAACCCAGTGAGACAATCACTGTAGCAAAATACTGCCAACAATTAGAAAAAATGACACAAAACTCAGAAAAAAACGATATTGGTGAATAATACTATAATAAGACGACGCGCGACATAATTTTGCAAATTGACTCAGGAAAAGATAATGGAGCTTGGATTTGAACTTCTATCCCACCCACCCTGTAAACCCGTTAGTGCCCCCTACGATTAACATTTATGTCGATACATATAACACTCGCTACGTGATAAAAAATATTCTTTAAGTCTTAGAAATAATCAGGAACAAATATTTTTAGAAGTAAACCCTTAGAGTATATACAATCTATAGAGGGATAATTAAACATTTTACCAAGTCTGTATGCGTGTTAAAATAGAGCTTCCTCAGTTTAAACAATGTTTAACAAACAAACAGTTTAAACAAACAAATAAACAAACAAAAACAAAACACACGAGAGAAAAAGGGACAAAAAAAATCACCTGGTCGGGTACGTCTTTAATTGCTTTGTAAGATTTCTCCTGCTCTCAAATATGCCAATGAGGGCAGGATGCGAGTCGATCTGTCAAATTTGTTCTCCGTATTTTGTATAAAAAATGTGTATTTAAGTGCAAATAATACAAAAAATTGATGTGCCTTCTTTTGAAATGAAGAGGTGTTCTAATACCAGTTATTGTCAGAAATGTCAGGCGTGTTTTTGTCAGCTCTGTGAAAGTTACTTTGAATACTAAAAATAGTGCTTTATTATAGTCTAAATCTATATTTCTTAAAAATTCTGTTCACGATTTACAAGTGATAGCGTTATCATATCCTCAGGGAGCGCAAAAGATCAGTAAGTGAGAATAAAAAAATCTCAGTGACAGATAATATACCAAAAACCTACAACTGAAAACTCAGTCATAGACACAATATCGCTCAAAATATTGGACATAAGGATCATTTTTGCAAGAATATTGATCAATCTACTGTCATTGATCAAGGCTGACACTTATCGGACCGTACGAGAACTGCGCACGCGTAGTACTTAACACACTCGGACTGGCTGCGGCGTTCGACTCGGCCAATACATATTTTTATTCGGCCAATACATATTGTTTATTTCCTTTTCTGATAGAATAAACGATCATGAACGCCCAACAATATATCCTGAATAATAAAGATGCTATAAGCAAACTAATCGCTACTATTATGGACCCAGCAAATAAATTTAATAAGGACCAGATCGGCAAATTAATTCCTTTGACGACAGAAATAATGGCCACGAATAGCCAGATAACAGCAAGCTTGGCTACATTAGAAGGTCAAGTTTCTTGTCTTAAGGAATCATTAAATAGCACCCCTAGTATCCCATCCAACACACTTTCTTCTGTACAAGATACCATTAAAGAACTAGAAGAAAGAAAAAATCGGTCGAAAAATTTGATTATTTTCAATCTTCCGGAGAGCCAATCGGACCAAACATTTATCGGTATGCAAGATGACATGAATAGGTTTGCAGGAGTCTTGAAAAAAATAGATATTAATGAAGATTATAAAATCAATAAAATGTACAGACTTGGTAAGAAATCCAATGACAATATCAGACCTGTGAAAGTCGAATTTCAAGATTCTTCCCAAGCGAAATCTATCATCTTGAAATCTTTAAATCGATTGGATGGAATCAAATTGAAGAGAGATCTCACACCCATGCAAAGAAGTGATCTTCATAACTTATGGAAGGAATTAGATCTACGTAGGAAAAATGGTGAGGAAAATATCGCCATAAAGTATATTAACTCGGTTCCAAAAATTGTGCAAAATCAAAAAAACTAGAAAACTTTCGTAAGTGTAATGTGTACTATCAAAATGTGCGAGGTATGAATACTAAATTGGAATATTTATCAACCATGATGCAAAGTGTTAATTATGATGCAATAATTCTGACGGAAACTTGGCTAAACAACAATATAAAAAACGGCGAACTGGGTTTAAAAAACTTTGTTATTTATAGGTGCGATCGTTCCTCTGTACCTAATAATTCTACTGCTTTTACGAAAACTAGAGGTGGTGGGGTTTTAATAGCCGTACTGAATAAATATAGATCGTGCATAATCAAAAATTCCGTTAACAATGTAGAACAAATATTCGTGAAAATATCATTGCCTACAAAGTGTCTGATTTTGTGCGCAGTATACATTCCCCCTTGTTCTGATAATACTGTATATGAAAACCACTGTATTGCATTAGAAAGTGTTAGATTTAAGTTTCCAGAAGCCAAAATAATGGTGGCTGGTGATTATAATCTCCCTAAACTGCAATGGGTGTGTGAAAATGATACTATGTTTGTCGTCAACTCCCCAGAAAACAATAATGAAATCGAAGTGCTAAATATGTCATCTTTTCTCGAATTCAAACAATACAATGGTATACGTAACAAAAATAATAGAATACTCGATTTAGTGTTTAGTAACATGGAATATCTAAAAGTTGAATTATCTTTAGACGAGTTATTACCAATTGACCTTCATCATCCACCATTAGACATATCCTTCTCATTAAAATCAGACATCAACAAAACTAGTGATATATATAAACGAAATTTCAAGAATTGTAATTATGATAAAGTAAAACAAATTTTAAATAATGTGGAGTGGAATCTGATATCTATAGGCGGTGATGTAAACAACCAGATAGAAAACTTTTATTCTTTAGTCTATGAAATTTTTAATGATTGTATACCGTTTAAAAAAATCAGAATATCAACTCACCCTAAATGGTTTTCAAAGGAATTAGTTACGTTGATTACAATAAAAAAACTACAACACAAAACCTATAAAGAAACTAGGTCAGTGCATGATTATATGCTTTTTAGGAAGACTCGAAAAGATTGTTGTATTCTATCCAAGCAGTTACGTAATCATTATCTTACAAAAATTGAGGATCAAACTCCAGAAAACTCCAAATCTTTATACAAATACGTTAAATCTCTTAAAAGCGATTACTATGATTTGCCTAAGACTATGTACTTAAATAATAAGTGGGTCGACACTCCCAAAAGAATTATTGATCTCTTTGCTGATTTTTTTAAGTCGGTATATGATAATTCTGCACAGGGATCATATTCGTCTGTTCAACCACAATTATTCGATGCTATAAACCTTCCTAATGTAGTTCTTAGCCAATCAGAAGTAGAAAAAGGGTTGGTATCGTTGGATGAAAACAAAACACAGGGACCTGATAAGGTACCAACCATCTTCCTAAAAAATTGTTATAAAGAATTATCATTTATTTTGTGTAAAATCTTTAACTTGTCTTTACAAAATGGAACTTTTCCAGAGATTTGGAAAACGAGTTATATTATTCCAGTCTTTAAAAAGGGCAACCACTCGGATATTAAGAATTATCGACCTATTTGTATCCAATCTGCAATACCAAAACTATTTGAACTTTTATTGCTAAATAAAATAAAAGAATACTTATTCAGCATTATATCCCCTCTACAGCATGGATTTATGCCAAACAGATCTACTCTAACAAACCTTCTTGCTTTACAAGCCGATGTCTTTGATGCCTTCAAAGATTCTCACCAGCTAGATTGCTGTTATACAGATTTCTCCAAGGCGTTCGATCGAGTCTCTCATAGAGTTCTACTTGATAAATTAAATGCCTTGGGAGTTTCGGGTAACATTAAAGCTTGGCTCGAGAGTTATTTACATAACAGACAAATGATTGTTAGAATAGCTGAGTTAGAGTCTGACTACTTTTGTGCAGTAAGCGGGGTACCACAAGGCTCCCACCTGGGTCCTATTTTGTTCATTATATTCATTAATGATGTAATCCCCATGCTTTTGTTATCCGGTGTGAGGTGTTTGCTATTTGCAGATGATATGAAACTCTATAGAGTAATAAATACGGAACACGACTGCAAACTTCTGCAGAATGCACTGGATATTTTACAGAAATGGTGTGAAGAAAATAAACTTTCTTTAAACATCTCCAAATGTCAAATGCTGAGATTCTGCCGTACCCGGACAATAGTAAACTATGACTACAAAATTAATGGTATAACTTTGAGTGTCGTTGATGAAATTAGAGATCTGGGCGTAATTGTAGACAATAAGTTTTCTCTTGTGTCACATATCAATTGCACAGTTGATAGAGGCTTAAGAACCCTAGGTTTCGTACTCAGATTAAGTAAAGATTTCAAAAATATTGGAACTTTTAAACTATTATTTAAGAGTCTGGTTAGACCAGTATTAGAAACAAATTCAGTTGTATGGAGCCCTCAATATGCTGTTCATGTGTCACATTTAGAGAGAACACAAAATAAATTTCTCCGTTTTATCAATTATAAACTTAATTTACCATCAACACATATTGATTATAACTTTTTAAGATCATTTTGCTCTCTTGATAAATTGGAAATAAGAAGAATTGTAGCTGATCTCGTCTTTTTTCACAAAATAATTAACGGGAACATCGACTGTCCACAACTGTTGGAACGAATCTGTTTGCGAGTTCCATCCCGAGTAACCAGAAATTACGCAGGGTTTGCCTTGGAAGCTGCGACAACTAATTACTTTTTTAATTCACCACTTCAAAGGCTTCCCAGACTTGTTAACAGATTTGAACAGTTAGACGTTTTTTCCACAAATTTAAATAAATTCAAACATACAATTCGCAATATTCTTAATCAACAATGAACTTTCCTCTATGTCTAAAAATAATCCTCAAATATATGTAATTATCACTCTTTTCTTGTATTCTTATCCTATAAAAAAATAAATTCTTAATTTATATTTCTGTAATTATCGCTAATCCTATAAAAAATATGATGTATTTATAGATTTATGAAATTATGGATTCTGTGTTTAAGTTTAGTTGTAGAGCTCTTTTTATATTTCTGTTATTATGTCATTTTATATTTCTTTATATGACTTTTTTTATTTTCTTTTTATATTTCTCATTACCGACATGTATTACCCAATGTTTATGTAAATGCTCTGATGGGCGTATATATACTGAAATAAATAAAATAAAAATAGGACTGGAAATGGGAAGAAAAATATCAGCTATCACAGGTATTTTATCAAAAATATTAAAATTATACATTCATACTTTTAATTTCATAATTTTAACATTAAACCAACTGAAAACATTTACTATTGTTTAAACAAAGCCTAGAACGTTTATTTTTCAGTGATGTCATTACTCAAAAAATTCAGTTAATGCTATTTTGATGATATTTTCGATAACTTAAATCAAAATGTTCATCAACATAAATCAAAAAAAAAAAATCAAAATCAAAAAAAAATCATATGAATGTTCGAGCAATACGAACTATAGAATCGTTTACTTAGCCGACATTTGAAAATATATCCGAAATAAACGAATCCACGCTTCGGGAAGAAACAATTGGAAGCCCGGAAGTCACAGTTTTGTCTGCTCAGATCACTTCTTATACAATGTACATGCATTTTGACAGAAGAAAATAAAACAGTTCGAGTAAAAAAATTTGCCGTTCCTAAGATTTACTCAAGAACAGCACTGGCTAGAGTAAATATAGTATCGATTCTTTATTCGTTTTTTTTACATAAAAATATCTTAAATCGCCAATTTCTATGGGATTTATTAAATTATTATGTGCATCTTGAAACTCCTAGTTATATGAAGTAGTAAATTTTCGTCCGATATAAATCTATACATTACCCGATAAAATACGTCCGAAAAATGTATTTTATGGTATTATAATTATGTAAATAACATATATTTTTTTAAATATTTGTACAAAAGCAGATATCTAAATTTTTATGTTTGAGAAACGACGTGGTGTAAATAATACTCGATTTTAATAATTATTATTGCAAAACCTTATATAATTATTATTGTAGTGATATTTAAAATAGTAATAAAATATTAAAATAAATAGATGTACCCGCATATAAAAGGCATTCTTATTTATGCTGCTTCATTGTAAGAGAATTCACCGAAAATCGTACATTTGTGATAGCCCTATTTTAGCAAGTATGTAATCGCAAACACGTGTTACAAATAAATTGTCCAGTCTCAACAAATGACCACGCCTCTTTACCTTTAAAATTTCTATAAATTAATTAGTAATTGAAAAATTACCTGACAGATGGGAAAGAGTTATAGAAAGTGATTTAAATTGTTTTTTTTTTTTAATATTTTTCCTTTTTATAAATGATTTTTAAGAGTAAATAATTTTTTTGATTTCTTCCGATCCCCCCCCCCCCATCCAAAGACAAATACTATGAAATTTCATACCCATCGTAATAAGTCATCAGCAGGGTGGCAAATACAAACCGAGGGGGAAAAACAGAATAATCAGCTCCTGTTGAAAACTTACGATTCCTGTTTACAATGGTGCCTCAATGGAAGAGCCTACTGCCGCCAGTGGCCGGATACTTGAATAAAAACCCGTACGCGGGGGCGGGATCATTTGGATCGGAGATGGGGGTGGGCTGTCGCCATGGCAACCTTTCCCTCGGGCCTCCAGCCCACCGCCCCCGCTCCCCGCGAGACGGCGGAGGGATGGGGCATCATTTCGGAGCGGACGTGTACAAAGTGCGTCCGATAATAATTCTCCAACTGTGATATCGGGAAGGTTACCCTACGTCACCCGACGGTGGATAATGTGGAAAAAATTATACTTAAAGATAAAACGGAAATTTACTATTTTTATACAATCGATTTGTGTAGAAAATAAATCTTTATTGTCGTGGAAATCGCGACGACAGTTCGGTGGATTTGTTTGTTTCCGCCAATGTGGAGTGACCTCAGTTCCCCTTTTTCCAAACAATGTAGCGCATATTTTCTGGTTATAGGTGTATGAGCTATCTGGCCGTCTATCTAGTGTGTATACGACCTTCCGGTCAGAAACATCCCAAAACATCGGCAGAAAACATTTGAACGAACGGCTATGAAAACCTGAGAACATTTTAATGAAATATAATAAGCAAATCCAGAGTATTATTCATTTCAATCAATCAAAAATTCAAGAAATACATAAAACAAATATAATAATACATAATCAAAATAAAAAATAGTTAGAATTTAAAAAGTAACTACTCCGAAAATAATTTGTATACTTGATTCACTAATATTTATTTTAAGATGTTTATAATTCTCTACACTGTTCCATTTATTGACCTACACTTATCATTCATGCTCTAACATTATGCATCATGTACTCCTGTCCTCAAACACAAGATTTAACACACGTGGAAATAAAAATAATTGTTTTTTAAGTTCTACCATTTTAATTTTTCTGAGACGTGTTTCGCTTTATGAGGGCATTATCAATCAATGCAATTGATAATGCCCTCATAAGGCTCACGAGGCGAAACGCGTTTCAGAAAAATTAAAAAGGTAGAACTTAAAAAACAATTGCTTTTATTTCCATATGTGTGATTATGGAGTTCTACAAACTTACCTCAGAAACAATAAAAATTTACACAAGTTTTAACTTTTCTGGGGACAGTTAAACAAGTATTAAAAATTGATTATATTAATCACTGTAACACGTATTTATTATATTTTCAATAAAGAATTTTATAAAAAAAATATGCATTTATTCAAGCGCCCTACGACCATAATGTACATTTTAAAAGAGCTAGATGATGAGTTGTCGTTTTCTATACTGGAATTGAATGTACATAAGTAACTCGCATGTGCTATTTGAATTTTTAAGTGTAGGTCAATCAATCTTCACAAAACACAAAACGGTCATCAGATTTATATAGTTTATCACCCTAATTATAAACTATATAAAGGATATGCTATTCTTAAATGGAATATTTTGATGAATAATACCTATGTAGCATAATTTTTTTCTTCCTCAATTTATAAGATATAATATTACTTCACATAATTATTTCCTCAGCTTTTCCATCAGGCAACAGAAAATTTAAATACGTCAAGGATTCTCGCTCGTAGAAGGAAAGATAGTAAACTCCTCTAGGATTTAAATAATATTACTTGTAATAAAGTTAAATAATAAAATTGACTTAATTTTAAATAATTAAATCTGACAAGTATATAACTACAACAATCGAAATTCGTGACGCGTTAAAAAGTATTGCAACAGAGTAATTTGAGGCCTTAAAAGTTTAAACTCGAAGGCTTCTTTCCACACAGGAAGTGATCTCAGTGAAGTCGCCCAGCATCCAATCGAACATTTATCAAGTGAGGGAAATTGACCAATCAACTCGTTCAGCCCAGACTACAAGCTGCCAAGGTTCAAATTAGGATTAACTTCTATAAATTGCGCGGCGCCGTGCCGTGGGCAAGGGGGCAAATCTTATTTCATAAGTAATTGCATCGTGCTAGGAGAAATGGGAGAGGAGAGGGAGGGAGGAGGGCGGTGCACCACTAGTCACACTGCAATAATGCAGATGAGCATTGCACGCAATATCTCACGACCCAGGCGAGGGAGGGAACTGTGTTTACTGACGCCGGGATGAGGGGGTTACTTTGGTTCAAAACTCTACGGGAAAGAAATTCACTGAAAGTGTCAAATGCAGGCGAGAAATGGATCAATAGATAAATGTTTAATTCCTACAACACTTCATCGAAATGCTTTTTTTACAATTTTTCTTCAATTTAATACGAATTAAAAAAGGTTCACAAACGAAATTAATTCCATTAAAAACTGTCCTCGGATCTATAATTAAATTATAATTTTAGGACTATTTCATTCAAAGTGGGATGCTAAAATATATTAATAAAAATCAATCAATGTAATTTTCAAACAATAAGTAGATAAGGTAATAAAAATAGAAGAACCATTATTAGTTATGAATTAAACTACCAAACAAACAGACATCTTACCACCAGTATGAAGAACACCTAAGATTAACTTACGAGTATTAAGACAATCATACAAAAACTTTTAAAAAATAGTATCAGACCGTCAAAGTGGTACCTAATGTATCCATTCCACACGATGTAAGCACCGCACGCATGCATTCCGCGAAAACACCTAATTATAATCAGGGTTCGAGGATATATCTGCGGATATATATCACGATATATATCATGATATTTATGGCTCGATTTTTATTTTTGATATATATCCAAGAAAACTTTCTGCAAATGTTAATAGATGGCGCTAGTTGTATTTTAAAAAATGCTACAGTTTTTTTTTTTTTAATATCTGCGGTCGTTACTACATGGTGCTAGTTGTATATTTAAAAAGTGCTACGGTTATTTTTTAGTTTAATTTGTTTCATATAATCCGTTTTTTATTTCACACAAAGAAACAAACACCCATTACACTACATTAGAAAGAGCATCTTTTATAACTTATATATAATAATTGCATAATAAGCTAATGCTTTTTTCAGTATGCAATTAATTTATTTAATAAATAATAATTCATATATAAAATAAAAAAAATAATTTCCTAATTATTTCGAGTTTGTATCAATCGACGTGTGCAAAAAAGGAGAAAAAAAAGTTTGGATATATATCCAATTTTTGATACATATCGGATATATATAAAAAAATCCGATTATTTGATTTTTATTATAAAAATCGGATTTTTCGAACCCTGATTATAATATTAATTGTCAATTCCTTTTTCGCATGTCATCCAGAGTATAAGTAATAGTAAATATATTCTTTAGCCAGCACGCTTTTTTTTTCAAATAATATTGTGTAAAATTTCTCACGAAAACGGTGCTATATAAATCATCCAAATACAAATAAATAAATATTTACAACCTCGTGAGTCAGTAAACTAGTAAGCGTCTAGTAAGGTTGGTGCATTCCATCATTATTGTCCTTTAATTATAATTAAAATGATAAACTTTACAATATGGTCTCACTCCGATTTTTTTAAAGTATCCTGGTGTAGTTGAGTGCCCTGATGTCAGGCTGGTAAGTATTTAAAAAGTTATTACACTTTAAGGTTTGAAATTTTCCTCATACATGTTGACATTTGAGTCGCTTAACTTACGGATAACTTGTAAATGTACTCTGGTGTAGTTGAATGCTCTGATTTCAAAAATTAAATCATACCGTTTCGGTAGCAAATATTTAAAAAATTGTTACATTTGAAAGTTTAAAACTTTTATCCGCAGCGCGGCCAATTGTGTTTGCTGTGCAGCAAACACAATTGTTTACCTACGCCTACGTCAGCCGCTTCGCGGCCAATTGTATCTGGGTAATTTCCATCTTTGCTATTGTGGCCGCTTCGCGGCTAATGACGGTCGTCCCGCGGCCAATTGTGTTTGCTCTGCAACAAACACAATTGATTTCCTTACTGTTACAAAGTTAATAGAATTTGATAATTGGCCGTATTCTGAAGTAAGCGTTAATTCTTTTTTTGTTTATTGACAGTTACTGTATAATATTGTGATGCTGTCAACTCTGAGTTTTTAAGTTTGGCTGGTTTAAAAATAATGAATTCATCAACATTGAGGAGAAGAAAATCAGGTTTTAGTGTCTATGGTAGCTGTCAGTGACAGACAAAATTTCAGTGAAAAAATCAGGTTTTACTGTCTATGGTAGCTGTCAGTGACATACAAAAAATGAAACAGCTATCGAATTCTTCTTTGTATTTATTTTTATCGCTAAAATTACAGCGTCTTATTTATTAATAAATTACATAGCATTTTAGTTTAATGATTATTGATAAATGAATGTATTTTAAAAATATATCATTTTGTAGTCCATTTCACGACCATCATCTTTAATACTATCCACATAATAAAATGTAAAGATTGGACCTTCTAAACGCCCGAGTACATCTTCGTTAATCAATCGAGCATGTTCATTCTTTGGACACAGTATCGCTCGTTTACTCATTAGGGGAACATCCGCTATAGAATGTACTTCATTATATATGCTTTGAACAACATTTTGACTTACACTTTCATTTGGAATAAGCACTGATGACGCATACTTTCCTTCCACAGGAGGCAGCTTTCCATCGCCTAAATCTAAAAGCCACTGTGTAAATGAATTTTCACCTTCTAAAGCGGGGACATTAGTTTTCAAATTGAAAATAGTAAAATTTTTCCAATGTTGGCTGTTTTTAATAGATGTCGCTACTAACTGACCGCGAGAAGCCCTTCGAGAAACTGGTAGAATTTGTCTAGTCGCCGCCCAAAATGATTACTTTATTGCCAAAAATATCATTATTACCCATTATATCGCGCAGAGTACGTTCAATTATATCTAAAGCTATAACTGGCGCCAGCGGTGCTTCATCCCAGATGATAACATCAGCTGCACTTATAATTGCACGGTTCTTGGATGTCACTCTGCATGTTATGTTATTCTATAAATCAAGAAGTAAATTAAAAGCCATGTGACATGTACGTCCACCTGGTAATAAAATTGCTGATATTCCTGTCCAAGCAACAGATAAAACTCTCTTAGATCTTCCTCTTCAAGTATGTATAATAGTCTTATAAAGGAACGTTTTATTACCTGTGCCACCAGGACCGTCAATAAAGAAACATTTTTTTGTTTCAGGTACATCTGAAATTTTTTACTTAATATACTGTCGAAAGCACAATGTTGTTCTCGATTGAGTTTTCCAGCCATCTCTAACCCTAAAGAACTTTCTAATGCTAAATTAATATCAACCACTTCATTATAAGTATTGCTGTAATCTGGTCCCGGCAAACCCTGTGATGTGCATGAAGAATTTTCATTTATTAATGCCTTTTGAATATACAAAAGGGAACAATTTTGTGCAATTTCTGCAGTAGCACCTTGACGACTAAAGTCTTCTGACATCAAATCTTTGAAATCGTTCCACAGCTGCAACAGATCTGGTGGGAGGCAATGAATCATTAATAAGACAAATAGGTCACGAAGAGCTTTGGGCATTATATACGTTGAAGCTTCAGCCATGCAACGCTGCCATTCTCCAATATCATCGATGAGTCCTAATTCTCGTACTGCATCACGAAATGTAGGAAGTAGACAACCATTAATAGTCCGCAAAGATTCAAAGGACGTAGCGCCAGTCACTTGTAAAAGAATAAGTCTTAAATGGTATAATTCTATATTTCTAGGAGAAACGGGGGACATGCGACCAATAATCTTGTCCCCGCCACATTGCCTCTTCTTCCACTGCTTATTGCTAGAAAAAACATAGAAATTAGTTAAATCCTGATACTTAATATTACATGCCTCATTATCTTGTTGGTTAAGTTTAAACCATGCAGTTAATGTTGTATTATTTAAGGCTGTAGAGTCCAACCAAATTCACCTGATGGAAATAACAATGGAAAAACCATCGGATCTAAATGTTTTGATAACATATTAATACGCTGGAGACCTCCTACATTCTTAGGGTGAACAGCAAAATCTACGTTTGGCGGTAACCTACCTTCGTAATCTGCTACATACACAATGGCGACTTCATTATTATTAGATGGAGCATTATACCTTCTTTGGTCATCTAACGAAGAACGCGTAAAGAGTAGTTGAATATTCCGCATCTGGCCCCCGTGCTCTGCAACTATAGATTCTTCTTCCTCAACCGCTTCTTTCAACCTTTTGTATTGGAGAGCATATGGACTTACACGACGGATGACATTATCAATAGTTTCCATTATATTTTGTTGACATCTAAGGTTAGACGGATGGCTCATACGTACCCTGACTGCTTCATCCGCATCGTAAACATATAGTTGCGCATATGCCGGCACCTCTCCATCACTCTGCAAACTTCTAGACGTTCTATGATATACTTCACCTGAAATTTTTAAACAATACGGGCCTACACCTGGTATGTCACTTATTTGCACTCCGAAAGATGCAAATGCATTAGCACAGTTGTACTGCACATTTAAAATAAGATTTCGCATTTCTTCCTTCAGCATACACTCTTTGCCTAGCATTTTTACGTTCCTGCTGGTCAGCATTCCTTCTTTCACATTCCTCTTCTGTTATGTTTGACAGTCTACGTCTGGCATTTCTTCTTTCATATTGTGAACTCGAATCGCATTATCAAATTGCCGGTTTGTGATGTTGAGTCTTCCATCGGAATTCTGAAAAATAATAATATTTATGTATAAATACGGAGAAAATGACACGTAAAATGACATTCGCGCCACGCGCTGTGAGACTTTTGAGGTTATATGAGAGACGTTTATGAATCTAAGGTTAAGTTCACTTTGCAGTTTAAATAAAATATAAAGCGTAATAAATGTTTAATAAATAAATGTTTTGAACGTTTATTGAAGCAAGATTAATGCAAAAACAATAAAAAGAAAAGCGTAAACGTATACTTACTGTCAATGTCATAAAGCGTCATTCTGTGGTATGACCAGCACAAAAATTCGTTGACTGCAATTACGTTGGCTGTTTTGAATACACGGATTCCACGAAAATATTTAAAAAAATCTATAAATTCCGATATTTTAATTTTCGATAATTTGGATTTGGATGTTTTTTGATATCGGTTTGTTCGTATTCCTATATTTTTTAATCTTTTTAATGTACTCTAAAATGTTTTTTTTAAACTGGCAACAGAAATTATCAGTATGCAGAAACGTACGACATTGGTTGGAGTAATTAATATATAGATTTTGACATTTGAAGCGCACTTTTAATGGATAACACTACTTTACGCAAATCATAGATACATAAGATACAAAAAACGAATATAAGAACTTATTGAATTTTTTTCACAAGGCTTGATTTTCGATCGATTGAATCAATTTTTTTTTAGAAAATATTTTATATTTATTTACGTTAGGTTAGTTAGGTTTACGTTTGTTGAGGTTAGGTTAGGTTAGTTAGGTTTACGTTTGGTGAGGTTAGGTTAGGTTAGTTAGGTTTAGGTTTGGTTAGTAAGTTAGGTTTGGTCAGTTTAGGTTTGGTTAGGTTGAGTTACTTAGTTTTGGTTGGGATAGTTAGGTTTGGTTAGGTTAGTTAGTTAGGTTAGATTAGTTAGTCAGGTTTAGTTAGATTCAGTTAGTTAGTTAAGTTTAGTTAGGTTTAGTTCAATTATGTTTGGTTGATTATTATGATTAGGTTAGACAAAATTATGTTTCTTCGCTTTACTGTTTCTAAATATTATAAATGAATAATTTTTATTAAACATATTTTTTGCCACCAACAACTGCACCAGTACATTTACGAGTTATCCGTAAATTAAACGACTCAAATGTCGAAAGGTATGGAAAATTTTCAAAATTTAAACTGTAATAATTTTTTGAATACTTACCAGCCAATAAATTTTCTTTCATTTTGGAAATAAAATTTATTGGATGGTAGGACAGGAAACTGAAACTATATAATGTATACCAGTATATATATTTTTTTAAATCGGAGTGAAGCCGTACTGTAAAATTAAACCATTAAAATCAACATTACTACTCATTACAAAAAGGAAAACGAATACAGAAAAAATACATAAATATATATTATAATAATTATTCAAAAGTTTATTACTTACAGTATCAGCGGTGAGAGGGTTTGAATTCCTTATCAGCAAAATACAAAATAAAACGCAAATCAATAACAACGGTTCGATCACTGTTCTTTTGTTTGTTTTTGAATGTCGTCAATATTACGTTGCGTGTTTATATTACACAAATACCAGTTTTTTGTTTATCTATGGAGTGCTGCGCCCTGCACCTAATCAATGCCGCCAACACACCGGTCATAAATTTCATTATATTTTTTATAATCATAATTCAGCTTGTTTTGCGCGTGGTAAAAAGCCGACCAGCGGACTGCGCCCAATTGATAAAGTGAAAATACACATTAATAAAAACATTATAATTTATGTGTATTTTATTTATACTGGCTTCTGATTAGAGCGGCACTGTAGATAAACTGTCCGCGCGTAACTACTTAAAGTCGTGGAGATATATCATGGGTTTATTTTTTTTAACTTCAGTAGCAGTAAAAAATTTAGAGGGTTTTTGTTAGATTTTTCCATGCATTAAGTTTGAATACTGATTCGAAAGTGACAAAAAAATTTGGTTTGAAAATATTTTTTTACCTACATACATACATAAAGTATACAGATAACAAAAGTTGTTAAATTTGATTAATTACGCGTCGAAACTGCTGTTCGATTCGCAGGGTTGGCACTCGGAGTTTCGAACGACGATGAAGCCCAATGTCTGCGGTGGCCTTAGTAAATAACATTGCAGTCTTATAGAAACTGATTTCAACGGCTAGTATATAGGCCAAAGCATACGCTAGTTGCTTCAATGAATGTGTATTTCTCGACAATATGGCGTCAGTACGTCGGAAAAAACTGGGCAAACTGCCTAAATTTTCATATAAAATACTACAATGTCCTTTGACACAGCATTGCCAATTAAAAAGTATTTCCCTAGTAGCGAGTAGTGAAAAGATGTAGCGAGTAGCGCACTGGAAAAAGTCTAAAGACGGAAGATAAACACCAGACATCTAGAAGCTCTCATGTTGGTCGTGGAGCGAACCACCACTTCTGATGTAACCATAAAGATGCGAAATAAACATCATAATATAGGAAACTTAGCAAACCTATCACCATGGGATGTATAATAATTTACGGTTGAGGGCAAATTGGAAGAGAGAAATGGGTAGGTTAAGGAAGAATTTCATATTCAAATTAATGAATAATAGTCTAAATGCGGAAGTTACTGCTAATGTTAGTGCTAAAATATATATAAACCAAGCTCAATGATTACAGCATTGCGGAGGCAGTCACAGAGATTATTCGGACTACACAATAACTGTTCCTCGCGAAGTAAGACTGCTACTCTGTAATTACTCGACCACACAAAATAATTTTGCATTCGATAAATAAATTACAAACTCAATCTGGATCGGCTCGGAATATTTCACCAGTCATCGGGACAGACTGGCTTTTCGCAAAGATGACAGTCGCAACGATAATACTGTACAATTTAAGAAACCTTTTTCCTGAAAATTAACAATAGTTTTTACGTTTTAAAATAAAATGACTAACGACCTAAATCATCATCACGCCGTTTCTCCAGAGTCCTGACACACAACTCTCGCCTCTTCACAAATCATACATCTTCGCATGCAAGCTCGTCGATTGTTGAGGCCCATAAAAGGACCAGCATCCAGTATATTATTGAGGTCCATAACAGGAGCACCTTCCAATATTTGGTCATGCTACGCCTCTTCGGTGCCATCAAGATTTGTGTCAAAATGGATTTGCGCATATTATGCGGCTAAGTGATTTCATTTTCACTGCATCCAGTGTACTTTTGTTCCTTTACTGCCAGCTTCGGGCTTCATTTCTTTAGTAACTACGATTACCTTTTTTTACTTTACTTAGTTACACTCTATCGTGTACCGCTAATCTTGCCCCGGTTGACAAGTTAAGTCATTTTAAAAATAATATGAGTATAAATATTCCGGATAACAACGACAACGATAATACAAACTACAAGTAGCATAGTAAATTATCGAAAAAGGATACATTTCTTGGAAGAAGTCAAGGTGGGGCGGCTGCAGGATGTCCAAAGCTGACAGGACCTGAAAAAACACGAGTTAGATACAAGTACCAGCAACAACCGAAAGAAGCAATCTACCAAACCGGTAACCTTGACGATTTAAATATTTCGACTTAATTTCCTAAGTTTTACATATTAAAGCGGACTCGGTAAACTCGTTTCGTAGCCAGCTTCAAAATGATCTTTCACGAAATGATATTATTATAGAGCAGTAACAACGTACATTCTGGATCATAAAAAAATGATAGTAAATAACTTTTCAATATGTAAAACTTTGAGGCAGTCAGAGATCCGAATTTAAAGGGGGTTTTGAGAACTTTTGGTGCAGGTACATTGTAATTTACAGTAAATATGCGAGTATAAATTTGGAAACAAGCGTTTGGCTTAGTTTGAAAACTAAACCATCATCAGTCTTTTACGTTTTCCGTGAAAAATTCCATTTCAATACACCTACCTAGTTCTACAAAAAAAATATGTAAGAATGTATGTTGAAACTCAATTTACTTCAAACTTAGTATTTGTTATTTATATTTTATCATTTCTTCTCTTCTTTTAAAGCCTTCAAATGTTGTCAATGAAAATAAAAAAGTGTAAGAAGGAGACGCGGCACAACTTCGGTATCTGTCCAGTCTACACAAGCCCGAAAACCCGAAAAATACTTACTCAATGGCCAAATTGTAAAACTTCATTTTCTCAACATTTTAAACATAGATTATTATCAGTAAAACTGCATATAATAAAAATTAAACTAGGTATATAATATTATTACTCAGAAACTAAACGTGACAACATTCAGCAATGCAAATAAAATATATATTCAATCAATATTTAACACCATTTGCAATGTAATGAGTACATACTTATATAACTATACATACTTGTATAATGTAGATGGATAAAA
>JADDOH010003446.1:0-12601 GCA_016648135.1 Agrypnia vestita | reverse complement strand
GCATTAAATTAGTTTAGCATTTCATCATTCATTACGATCGTAAAATCAGACAATCTATCGTGTAGACTTCTGTAAAACACCCTACCACCGCCAACCAATCTGTGTCTTCACTTACTTCGATAAACCCATAAAAAGAAAGAGAAATAAAAAATATATAAAATTCAAATGGCGTAAAAGGGGAAAGACAAATAAAAGAAGCAGAAGAATAAAAAGATAGACTAACAGAAAGTAATGTTCAAGAACAAGACTAAACAGAAGTCAGCTGAACATGTTATAAAAACTTTATCATCAGACATAAGTGATGAGGAAGAATATAATACAGGTGCGAAAAATGGTATTCGAAAACCCACTTACCCACCAGAAAAATGATTATAAAGATTCAAATTTACAGAACTTTTCGGCCGATGGTTGTGGATGCTGAGTACTCAATGAGAAAGTTGAAAATTCATCACTGATCTTCAATTCTTAGATTGATATTTGTAGCCAATAACGAAAACCTCTGCAACCGCGTATTGAATGCAGAATTGGTTCAACCCAACGTTGTCCAAGTTTCCAACAACCGAAAGAGTGTTGGAAGTCCCGACTGCAATGGTTCGGCGACGTTACCCGGATTCGAATTAGACAGGTCGGAATGGCGAAAGTGACCAGGGCCCACACCGGGCTACTGTTCCATTGATGATGAAGCCGATGGCTTTCTGCAAGGTACCTTTGTCATTTACCTATTTAAAGCAGGTGTCGTTTAATTGATTTCGTGAATATAAGCAGACGTGTAGGGGGTACAATAGTTACTAGACCGAAACTGCAGCTGAAGCGTTGGGCAGGAGGGTGCATGCGTCGAGCCGCAAGGAGGGGAGTTCTGTAACCCTGGAGACCAGAAACCAGGTGGTACCATAATACAATTTTTTGTATCATTGGCACATTTAAAATTCATTTTAGTGTCCTTAAGAATTATTTGTTATTCGAGTACTTTCACCGATATTTCGAGACTATCTCACAGCTGTTCATACAAGTGCCTATCTGAATCAATGTTTAAAGCAGATTTTGTCCGAAAAGCAATCTCCGACGTCATTGCTGAACACAAGACCAACAGGGCGCAGGAGCTAAAGATCAAAATTGGATGGAGCGATAAGATATTGATTCATAATATAAAAAAGATTAATTAAGAAAATCAGGACTGGAGGAAAATGACTCATGATAGGGAGGAAAATTATTGGGAATGCTATCAAGACCCACTAGGGGTTACAAAGCCAACAATGATTGGTGATGATGATGATAGGTTTTAAAGATGGATTAGCCATTTCTGAACTTTCTTTTCAGATAATTCGTCCTTGTTTTAGGAATACTATGCTTTTTAATGAATGCGCTACTCTGTCAGCGAGAATTAGATTTGTATTTCAAAAAAAATATATATTAAAAATCATGATAAATAAAATTATTCCAAACCAAACAAAATGTAATACAAATAGTATTTTTATATTTCAGAAGGGAGTACAGATATTACTTTTTTACTATAACTTTATATTCCGTTATGCAAAGCAATGTTTATCGCGAAAGTTTTGAAGTGTTCCATTGTGCAACTTTTCTAATAATAATGAAATCTAATTAAATGTTTTATTACAGTTTAAATTGTTTTGAATGGGTGGAAAAACACATTACGTATCTTAAAATTCTAATTCTGCGCTTTTCCAATGTATACTGTTAAGTCTAGTACAACTCTTATAATTTATATAATATATAACAATTTAATACATATATTAATATTCATGTCCCTCAAACTTGGATTATCTTTTCCTAGCACTGTTCATTAATAAGCTCTAAGTAAGTTGTGTTTTTATGACTTATTTCCGCTTATTTCCTCATTTTTGTTTCAATGAATTAAACGTCACTTTATAAGGTAATTTTAACGTTTTGGTTATTATTTTAAGCGAAGTTCACGTAGAGTTTAAAACTAAAAAGTGTGCGTAGGTTTTATGAACTAAAACTTTTACACCGGAGGAAATAAAAGGCTTGCTCCGCTTATCTTTTTAATTGCTGAGAGTTAATATAATATTCCTTCCCTTTCCTTAAAACTTTGTTTCTTCCGGTGTTTTCAATATTTTAACAACGACGTCTTCTGTGAAATTAATATTAAATCACCTTGGCGGTAAACTGAACCACATAGCAAGCGGGAATTATATATTTATACTGTCTAGAAACAAAAATAAGTTGTAAAAATAGCCATCTAACAATATATTAATTTCTTATATAGTATAATACAAATTTACCCAATGGTTTAACTATTTCACAAAAGTATAACACATTGTTAAAATAATATTTCAAGTTAATCTAATCTAATCTAAATATAATTATTTCGTTGTCTGTCTGTAACATGCTGGAATGGATCTTTAGATAATTGGAGTGTGATACGCAATCAGCGCTCGGCTCAAGTTGCGCGGTCATGCAGGGGTCATTATTAATTATTATTTTTGATTTCTCATAACCCGTGATTTTTCACTGGTGTACAGCTAGTAGTGTATAAATTATAAAGAAGGTATATTACATTCTAATACAAAACAGTTTATTGCCTCCACTGACGTCTTTTTACGACATACTTTATATTTGATGTGAACATAATTTTTATTATCTTTTTTTTTAAATTGGGAGGCGCGCGGTAGATATGGAAATAAAATATAATAAGGAAAAAAGTGAGTGAGTAAAATAATGACTCAATTTTCTATCATCGTAGCAAAATTTCGTGGCAAAATTTAATGGCGTACTCTATGAATAAACATATTCAATGTTAAAAACACCTTTATTAAAAGTAATGCCTTCGGATTAGATGGGTATCTTGCGTATTTAATAAGATTTTGCACAAAATATTGCTAAATTAATATAACATTTATAAACACATTGAAAATAAAACAATATTAAAAACATAGCACATGTAGGACAAGCAAAATAATTTATAATATTAAATTCACTACATAGAGTATCTAATAGGATTTTGCACAAAATATTTCTAAATAAATATACCAACGTATAAACACGTTGACAATAAAATAGTATTGAAAACATAGGACATGTAGGACAAGCAAAATAATTTATACCTAATGTAAATTAAGCGTTGTTTGTTGCGCTTAGGCTTACATAACTCAAATTAGTGGAATAAAACGTTATGTATTAAATCATTGTGTTAATTTATAATATTTAATTCACTACATAGGAAATTTGTAGCCTATACAATGAAAATATAGTAGACATTAAATATGTGAGATTTCTCAATGTATGCACAATAAATTTGTCGTAAGCTTTGAAGATTTACGAAACGAATCGAATAAGATTGAAGTTAGCCCTTTTCTTATCCGAAATTTGCATTCTGGCCCTTAAAATGTATTGATTGTTCTCGCTTCTGAAGTCCTCTATCCTGAATTCCCCCCTATCGTATTAATCTTATTTACATATATAAGGACGCGATTATGGAGATATGATATATATTTCTAGGAGCTACTGAATTTCAATTATTTGATATTATTTTAATTTTTTTTGTTTGCTTACAGGTGAGATGTTCTGAAACACGAACTATGTTGGAAACATTTCTTACTACAAACAGGTTTGATTCTATTACATATTACATATAATATTTGCACTTTTAATTGTTAACTTTACAAGCAATAAGGCAAACACCTTGGAGCAAATTGCTAAGAGCTGTTTGGGGTCAGGCCGATATATTAATGAATACTGAATCATCGTTTTGTAATTTTCGTTTAAAACTTGTAAATTCATTCACAAATAAGAAACTCGTGAGTTGTCAAAACAATTTAGCAGATCAAAATGACGCGAAGCATCGTTAACGAGTTATGGAAATTTCGGAGAATTTGTAGGTAAAATTACATTAGCAGCTTGTGGTCCCAAAACCGCACAACCGGTAAAATTTGAACTTTTTAAGGGTTATATTACGTAAAAAGCACCCCTAATTTGCAGGTTTGGTAAACTTTAAGTAAACAGGATTTTTTTGTATTGTTATCCAAGTTTTCTTTTCATCGTACATTTAAACCCCCCTCAAAACAAAATGGTTCTGGAGGCTTATAACTTCCTCATGGGTTAGGCTTTACGTATACAAATGAATTCATGAAAATAAAATACGAACATAAAAATATTTAGAAATGGGAAAAGATTCCGTTTAAAAAATTCAGTTTAAAAGTCAAGCAGTTTCCAATTCAAACTCAAATTAAAATTCAATTTAATCAAAAAAAAATTGATAATCTTAAATAATTATGTATGTGTTTATAATAGGGTGGCCGAGGGCTTATGACCTGTTTGAGCTGGCTTAAGTGATGCACACAATGCAACGTTCACGATTCCACCGTGAAATTCCACGATTCCGCCACATCCTCACATTATCAAATTTTTGAAAGATGTAAATATGTATTAGAGATAGACCGACTAGTCGGCGATTAATCGGTAGAAGACGTCGAATATTCGACTGTTAATGTACAGCCAAACAATCTTGTATATTTTATTAACGTTGAGACTCGCTGGCTGATGGTACCGATGAAGGCGACATGGCGGTGTCGGCGATAGTTGCTCAGAGAGGGAGAGCGTAGCGGTGTGTTGACTGAAGTACTTGCAATCACGGTCCCCAACTGAGCCATCAACTGACAATATTTATAGTTTATATGGTTAGTCATACTCTTGGTGTTTTTTTTCACCCTGCCCACCACGAGAAATAACTGGCAATGATTACGCTTCACTTTATTTAAATCGCCTTCAACTTCCTTTTCGACATTGTACTTCACTAAGACCACTCGCTTTAATTGATATTTATATTCTTTATTTATTACTTGTTTTGTTACAAAATGCGCCGGTGCAGCAAGTGAAATTCGAAAAACGCAAACAAAACTTGACAGGACACGAGTGCGTGACAAGTGGCGCGACGAACGAAGGTTTCCGAACGCGCCCGAATTTAACCGCAACCAATAATCGGCATTGCCGACTAATCGGCCATTTGAGTGCCGACTAGTCATCTTGTCGGCCAAGTCTATAGTCGGCCCACTCTGGTATATGTGTTCTAAATTAGTATTTTTCATATATTCGAATGAACTATGCTATAAACATCTGTGATCCTTTCCATGGCATAGTATTGGTACATGAATTTCGCTATTGTTAATGATGCCTCTGTATTTTTTAAAGTGGAGCATTAAGCAATATTATTTTTAATGAGTACAGGATGTAACAGAGTTAGTCCACATATCTTTACAGATTCCTTGATTATGAGTTGAAAATGTTCAAGTAACTGATCTATAGTTATGGAGTTATCCAATATCAAAATTTGCATTTTTTTCAATATTTCTGACTTATTTTATACAAAACGCTGATATATCATTACAGTAACTTATATCGATTACAAAAAATTCATTCGTTCCAATAAAAGTTAATTAAATAATAATAAAAACCCTGAAAAATTCTAATTGTAATGTTTTCCAACTGGAATTGGAAGGTTTTTATCATTTTATTTGACTTGTATGAAAGGGAAAGAATTTTTCATATTAGATATAGGTTGCTGTAATGATAGTCCAACTAGCTCTTTTAAACCCTGTATAGGTCCAATTATAACGGAGAATAATATATACAATTATAATGGAGATAATATATATTTACAATACTTATAATCAACGGTCAGTAATCGAAGGAAATGCATTGACATTTTCCGGAATTTGCGTCGTGAGACCCCCGCGATAGGTTATTTCTGTCGAAATAAATTTAAACACGTGAAAAATTTCGAGAATTTGGCCCCCTGATCCTTAATCTATTAAAAATACTATAATTTGTATTATCTTGACATTTAAATCACCGGATGTGGTACGATTATGTCGTATTGGCGGTCGCTGTAAACTTTCCGTATCACCATTTTTAGGGTTACAATCCACATAGGTGATTAAGCGTATCTTACGCTAGGGAGCTTAAATATTAACTTGTTTCCTGAATACTTTAACACAATCACTGCCGCCATTGAGAATGCCCGAGTGGGAAGGTAGGCGCTGTGTACTATGGATTGTAGTGCCACGTGTTTTGTTCTTTACAACTATTTGGGCCAACTTCAGTTACCCGAGTTATTGCTTCGCGCTACCGATAACGGACGGAATATTTTCCTTTACGATTTCTATCTCTTCTGCCAGTATTTTTGTCATGCACACAGAATATATAAAGATATATACGGCAAAAGCTGGTCGAATAGATGATATGAGGGGTATAAAAGCAAAGGCAGCAATAAATATTCTTTTTTTATTTAGGAAACATCTCACACTGAGGTGTTTCTGAGATAAAAACAAAAGACTTGACACTCCTCAAGGAAATTTCTCTGGAAGATGCGAAACGTATATCTGATTGGAATTTTTTTGAAAAACACTGTTTTTTTTATTTTTTCCAGCATATATATTTCATTTAAATGTTAGAATGTTTTCGAGATATCATTTCATATCATCGAGATTCTCAGTATCAATATATATAGTTATCTCGTTTACAACATTTAAATAAAATATATAGAGGATAAAAAAATGTTTTTTAATTCAATTCCTATTTAACATATTAAAAATGAATTTCTACAATGTTTCACAAGTAAACTTTGAAAATTTACTATTTTATGTTTTTTTTTTGAAAATGCATCTTAGGGCCAGTTGTTTCAAGTTGGATTAAAGTAAGCGTTTTTTAAAGCATAGATTTTTACGTTCTCCACCAATCAGGTGATCCGTTTTCGTAAAAATCTATGCTTTAATTGAACGCTTACTTTAATCCAACTTGAAACAACCGGGCCTTAATCTTCGTATCAATAATAAGGTATTAATAAAAATTAAGAGTTCTGAAAACGATAAACACTCGCACAAATTTATCTCTAAACAAATCTCTGTGTAACAATGTCCGTCACTAACGCTTCCTAGACGGCCCTGTTCTCACAGCCTTAACTCGCGTCCAATATATATTAAGTAAAATTTAAGACTGTACATTTATTAAATTTATTGTGTCTGATGTAAGTTTACAGAATTCCATAACCGCTCATACGGAAATAAAAATACACTTGTTTTTTTAATTCTACTTGTTTGATTTTTCTAAGACGCGTTTCACCTTATGAGGGCATTATCATAGGTAAGATTGATAATGCGAAATAAGGCGAAACGCGTCTTACAAAAATTAAATAAGTAGAACTAAAAAACGAGTGTGTTTTTACTTCCTTGTGTGTGTGTATATTCCTACGGTATATTCCTAACTCTTCTTGCCTTATTATCAACAAACATTTTAAAAATGTTTTTGAAATATCGTTCTGTTAACTCAGAAATACAAACTTAACGGATACTAACTCACTGTCTACGAAATCGAAATGCAATAATACTTACTGATTATTAATGAGTATTACCCAAAGGCCTTCGTTGCAGATTATCATGGGCGATTGAAACCAGTAATTCCGCCGCAGGTGCGGGCCCCTGGCGGCCATAAGCCGCGCTCGGGGATTGTCGGTAAAACAGGACTACCTCAACATTTGTATCATCCTTCAGTAGAGAAACTATGAATATTTCATTTTCGAATTTGCATTCTGTTCGGTTATAATATTGATTATATTTGCTCGCTGTAGGATCTTAGCTAGACAGGTGCTGTGAGAGAGGCAAACATTGATAGCAAATTTCGGACGCAGCACATGTGCATTATTTATTTTATGCTATGGCAACACAGCACCTAATCTTTCACGTAGCTGCCATTCATAACAAAAGGGCGAACCGGGATTGAATTTTTTCTTATCTAAATGTAAAATTTTGTCCAATTTTGGAGCTTTATTGTGAAATATTAATCTGCAATATATTAATTTGTTTATTTGCTGGAAACTAACGGAACCATCTCACAATATTCCATAGAATTAACGGGTTTTGTATTAATATTTAACAAGAACGTAACAATATACACAAAAAAATGTTTAATTTAAGGAGAAACCATGAGAGATCAAAGAATTAAGGATAAAAGGGGAATCAGAAATGGGGAGGAAAGGACAGATCAGATTTTAAAAAAGAGAAAGAGACAAGAAATGTGCGGATTCTCATTTTTTCTAGAAATCTTTGTTTGAACTTAAGCAGCCCACAAAATGATGTACATAGAGGCTAATACATTATATTTTCGTAATTTATTAATATTTTCGTGACTCATACGTTTACATTTCGTAAGTAATATATTATGTTTTCGTAATTCATTGCGTTAACGGGAAGATTCACAATTGAGTTTGCATTTGATTGAGTTAGTATTTTTTTAATCGACTAAATTTTGAAAGGGACCGGAAACAAAGTTTTGTGGGAGGGGGTCATTCCACCTTTAAGATTTTGTTTTCATGTATGGAAAATAATTTATTTCATTTGTTAAACAAATATTTAATGTAATATTTCCTCAAAGATATTATTTAATCATTTTGTAGGTTTAAAAAATTAAACGATAGATTTTAAATTAGAGATTTTTTTATATGACACTTTTAGATTATAAGAATACTCAAAAAAACTGCTTGATAGTTATGAGATTCGACTTTTCATTTTATCTGATGGTTAAAAATGTAAATATAATGTGTATTATGGTGACCTTAAGCGCCCCAGTCAAAACCACACAGTTTTGAAAAGGGCATTTTTTACACTTCACACGTTCTCTTATCTTTAATAAGATCAAACGGTATGTTAATGTTGTTAATAACAATAATTTTATTAATAATATCCTTAATAATGTTTTCGGTAATGGAGGGCAACGAAAAATTACGTATTCATAGCATGTCTCCTTTAGACCATTGGCTTTTCGGTTAGGCTTTGGGGTTGCCAAACTATGGCGTTAATGTATTTAATAAAATGACTCAATCGATGCTTAAATTAAGATCTGTTATAAGTCTTTGTCATAGAATTTTTGAAAAATATGCATTTTTGAAATATTTCGAAATATTGTTTGATTTCTTAAACTGATTATTGCATTTATGATTATTGCATTTCTCCAATAATCCTTGTCCTTATTTTTATTAGCGTAGTTACGAAATCGACATTTTTCATGTTATAAATTGCAGAAAATAAAAAAATATTTGACTCTCGTTTTAAAACATGATTGTAATTTACGAGAAAATACTTTTTCAAACTAAGTTATTCCAGAACTTAAAATGAATGAAACTTTTAAGATACTTTTAAGAATGTCAGCGTTTTAAACTTTTGTCGTTTATTTTTTCACCAGCAAAGCTTTCCTTCAGTAAATAAAAAAAAAAACAATGATTCTACAACTCAGATAGTCATTTCTTAATAAACGTACACGCTAGAAACGTATCAAAGCGGAGCGTATTGCGTATGATGTTATACAGTGTTCTAGTACTCTCGTTTTAATTGTTCAAAAATAGAGAGAGCGCTCGCGCATTCATAATTCCAGTCCTCTCCAAAAGTCTTAATGCACAATTTTCCGGGAACGTGTTTCTAAAGGTTTACGTTTAGAAATGAGTTTCCCGAAGTTCCGCCAGACTGCAGTGTCCCGTGAAAGTGCAGCTAGATGGGAAAAATACAGGTAAGCCGTTTGAAATTCTCGTCGAAACGAAACATTGCTAAAAATTCTGAACTTACGGACGGTATTGGTGTTACTTTCAAATGTTTTAGTTTGTCATTTTGTTATTTAAATAAAATTGAGTTGCGTACGTTATACAGGACCTTCAGAGAAAAGTCTCTGAACAATGAATTCTTTCGATCCCGCACGTATAGTAGTAAAACTATATTATTCTTTCATAGACCCCGAGAGAGATTTTGACACCATATAATATACGTTCAAATTGAAAAAAGCTGGTGTTGAGAAAAAAGCTCTGAATTTGTTTAAAAGCTATATATAAGAGCCAACCCAATGTGTTAAAATAAATAAATAATACTTTGTCACCTGAAGACACACTTCTTTTACATAATAAAATCGTCGTGGGAAAAACTGACATTGCTATGAGATATTTCGAAGGGTGTCTCGCTCTCATTAGAAGTGAAGAAAAAGGGATAAGTGGTTTTCAATAAGACCGAGGGCAACCACTGAATATCTTAATTCTTAAACTACGAACGCAGATAAAACAATTGTAATCTCTCTTGTACGTGCTCAAAATTAAAAGGCGTCGATAAAATAAAACACATAGCGTTAAGTTTGTGGTTGGACATAATTATTAATTTTAATTCATTGAAAACTTTGTATTAACCATCGGAGTAACTTTACGCCTTCCGGTTTCGATACTAACTATCCATTACTTATTCAAGTAAACAACTTAATTTTTGGACGGCGGGGTGGCTACAGTTATCCACTTGTCAATTACCGCCACCATGCTGTAGGCACGCCCCCGTGAAAAAAATAATTTGTTTACTAGAATAATTAATGGAATAGTTAGTACGCGTCCGTCCTGACGAAGATACACTGGTATCTAAAATCGAATCCGTAAAGACGTAAAGCTACTCTAAGTGGTTAAGACATTTTTTTAAAAATTAATTAAAATTAAGTATTATTAATCGTTTATTGAAATGGACCTGGCATATTATAGAAAAGACTTATATGAATACTAAAAATATCGGGAATATTTGAAAAAAGATACACTCAATACATACACCGTGCTCTAAATCAATATACATGGCATAATAGAATGGAATTATACACCTAAAATTCCTTAATTGATTTTGTATTTGAAATTACCTGGCCCTAAAATTATTATGCTAGAACAAACCTGATTACATTTTCCAGTAGTTGTATAGGGTGCGTTCAATTCCTTGCTACCCTTTCAGTGACTTATTTCACCATTATTTCAAATTACTAAAATTCTTCCCTTCTAATTTTTTCTCTTATAATTAGCGGTCATTTTCTACATTAATATTGATCAGTTATATTTTGTAATAGGGGTTAGGGCGAGGAAGGTGTTATTGTTTTGCGCTGTCCATGGATAGTAATAATGTTTGCAAAATTTGGACAAAGCTACTATTTTTCTCAGGGCCCTGGAGTGCAAATGGGTAAAATTTCGCCTAGAATAATAATCAATATCGGGTGGATAGGGGGCGGGTACGTTTTTTTTTTTTGCTCTGGGTCCTAATGATTAATTATGCGGTTTTAGATTATGTAGTAGGTAATTTAGATCGGTCAAAACGTGTAAGAGTGTATGTATAGAGAACTTATTTAATTTTACATATGTATTATAGGTATATATTTTATGATAATATTGTTGATGTAATTATACAGGGTGTAACATAGCTAGTCCACAATAATTTACAGGTAGATTTCTGTCTCAATTATGAATCGTCAACGTTCAAACAATAAATTATGGAGATAAGTTACTTCAAAATTGTTTTTTTTCTCTTCAATATTTCTGATTTATTTCCTGCAAAACGTTGTTGTATCATTAAAGTAATTCATATCGAATTTAAAATATATACATATATATATATATATATATATATATCTATATATTATATAGATATATAATATATATCTATATATACTATATATAGATATTTATATTATTTCTAATTTTTGCAAGGTTTTAACTATTTTATTTGACTTTGACTATTTTATTTGCATTGAAGTGAATGAATTTTTAATGTTCTATATAAGTTACTTTAATAATAATACAATGTTTTGCAGAAACACGTCCGAAATATTGGAAAAAAAAGGCCGTAACTGTTAATATTAGGACATTGTTGCTTGAACATTTTAGAATCATAATTTAAGTAGGGATATACTTGTAAAGTATTATGGACTAGTTCTGTTCGCCTTGTGTTTTAAAAATCGGGAATAATTTATCGTGGCATGATACTGTGTTATTTTTGATTTCCTATTCCGTTGTATTGAGCGCTGCTCGTCGCGACCCTCGGCTAACAAGTTTCGTCGGTACTCGACCCTCGACCTGGGGGTTAAGGGGCGGCGTCAATGGGCAGGGGAGTGGGGGGGGGGGTGGTTGCCTGTTGGTACTTTATAAGTCGGCTGGATTATTAGTTTATAAGTTCAGAACCTCTTGTCAGAACATCCTCAGTTCGAGATAAAGGCTCGTTTCAAATGTCAAAATCCCAAAAAAACATGATTTTTATTTTTACGTTGTTATAATATAAATCTTTAAAGGCTTGCCTGGTGGTTGGTGATTAGAGCCCCGTCCCAGGACATTGGCAAATTAGTCAAATCACATTGCTCAAGCGTTTTGCTTTGTTAGAATATTGATGCGACACGTATTGTGTTCGCATCTCCATTTAAAAAAAATTATGTCATACTATAACGAATACGAAAAATGTTTCATAGAAAAAATTAATAACGTATCTTCTTGTTCTCAGCATGAGGTCGCTTAGACGTATGTGTGACAAATCCATGTATGATAGAGTAAAGAATGAAGATATTAGGAATGAATGTAAAGCTGATCGTAGCATTATACATAGAAGAAAAATAGGGTCGCTCAGGTGGTTTGGGCGTGTTGAGCGAATGAATGAGGAAAGAATGGTATGAAAGATATATGATGCAAGTGTTGAAGGCGCCAGAAAGAGAGGGCGACCACGGAAGACGTGGCATGACCAGATTAACCAGATACTGGAAGATGGTCCTGTTAGAAGCCTGAACAACCGTCGAGTTTGCATGCGAA
>JADDOH010003445.1:0-19752 GCA_016648135.1 Agrypnia vestita | reverse complement strand
TTAAATGAATCCCTAAATTTACCCTCGGTTTATAATGATAGTTAACTTCCTGTCTGCGTTGGATTTGGGCTGGTGTTGGCTCGACCGTGGAAGGGATGAAATGTTATCGTTATTGGCTTCTCGAGGTCTACCTTTGCCGCAATCTCGATTTATGTAGATTATCCAATAAAATATCAACTTGACAATGAACGTTCAGTATAGTTAGTGTCTGCTTAAATTGATTAACGAATATCGAACCCGTTAGTCACATAGTTAGTTACCTTGAATCTAAACAATTAATGCTTGAGAAAATCGACTTCATAATAAACAGGGTTATTTGGAAAACATTAATAACCTCGCAGGACTATATTCCTGCCTTGTCTATAAGTCGAATATGTTCAAGCTATTATGACCTAATATAAATAGTTAGGGAGATATGCGACATTAAAATTTGCATTTTTTTTTTCAATATTTCAGAATTATTTTTTGTAAAACGTTGGACTATCATTACAGTAACTTATATCGATTATGAAAATTCCATTCCCTTTAATACAAGTCAAATAAAAAAATAAAAACCTTCGAATTCCAATTGGAAAACATTCAATCAAAACGTTTTAATCATTTTATTTAAGTTTTATTGAAACGAATGAATTTTTCGTAACTGATATTAGTTACTGTAATGATAGTCCAACGTTTTACAAAAAATAAGTCAGAAATATTGAAAAAAAAATGCAAACTTGATGTCGCATATCTCCGTAACTATTGATATTAGGTCATGATATCTTGAACATTTTCGACTCATAATCAAGGCAGGAGTATAGTCCTGCGAGGTTAGTAATGTTTTACAAGTAACCCTGTGTAAGCTTCTCAATAATCGCGAATTCCTTAATCACATACCTAGTTATGTACAATTTTTACTGCAAAAATGCTGGTTTATTCGTGACTGTGGCATATTTTCCACCCTTTTCATTAAAACAGGGTGGCGGCTGAAGAGGGCTGGTCACATTCAGCGATGGTTAAAAAAAACAGCCGTATAATTGAAGAAGATTCAAATAATAAATTTGCTGCATTTTAATTGATTTTCCTCAGTTCAATCGGAATGGCGCACTGCCAATGATAATATTTCCTGGATTCATGTTCAGGCAGTTGACAGATTATTTTCTAAAGATCGATGCTCTGCACTTTTTTAATGACTTTTGGTCTATCGATATGGCGCTGAATAGGTTACTTTTATTAGAAATTGTAATGAAGTTTTGCATGTTTAAGAATGATTGCATCATACACACAAACATTGCATAATGTCATCATGGGTATTGAACAAAGCCTTTAAAGTTTATTTAAATTTGTGTAATAAATCACAATGCTTGCGTGTTAGTTGTAGCAGCCTGTAGTTTTTTCGGCGTTAACGTTGTAGTAGTTTTTATTGTTTTTTGTTGTAGTTTTTAAGTTTTTTCGGCGGTAACATTGTTGTAGTTTTTATTTATTTATTTTATATTGTTTTATTTAATTTAATCTTTGTCTAAAATTATTACTTGAAAATGTACATGACTTGTATTTCCACTGATTCGAACGCAAGTTAACGGAAATCCTGTGGATTAGCAAACGGTCACTAAAGGGATAGGCGATGGTTTAACAGGGCACGTTGAGGGTTGTGGAGGAGGTATTGAATTTGCTTGTATTATTATTTAACGAATTTGTAGTGTACCTACTTATTCTTTTTGTGCGTAGTTTTACTTTTTTTAAATTAAATTGTACAATTGAATTCATTTTCTCTTAAGCTTTACATATGTGAACAATCGGTGATTGCGTTTGTACAGTTGTTGAATTTCTGTAATTTTTAATCTTGTAATATTTGGCCATATTATGAACTAAGCAATATTGCTATCCCTGTATCTTGAAAGTTATTGTACTACATTCTATTGCCGCCAGTTTAACGTTTTTAAGTTTTCCAGGTTTGAAATTAATTAATTCAATCAATTAAAACTATGAAACGTAAACAAAGATACAGAAATAACAATATTGCTTAGTTCAGAACTCGGCCGATTTAATGTATTTTATTTTGACTTTGTACTACAAATACAATTTGAGTTATTTATTACAAATATAGTTTCGAGAGAAGCAATCCCTCGCATCGTCAGGTATAGTTAATAACTAACTTCCATACTAAATTTATCAATCAATCTATTCGGGTGGGGCAGGTAGCCGCGCGGTTTGAAGTTTTTTTTGTCATTGACGGAAACAGCTCTGCATTGGAGAAGTGGATTGCAACGTGATATTATTCACAAATGTGTTTTCAGTATTGTTCATTATCCATCCTTTACGAGGAACCGAGTGAAGTAGTTTTAATTTGTGACTGTCGAAAGAATGATTAGTATTAATTATGTACAGTAGTGATAAATAACTATGGTAGTACAAAGTTAAAATAAAGAACAAATTTTAACAGGCAAATTCATTCATAAGACCGTACGCTGGTGTCTTTAACGGCGACGTTTTCATAGTCTTTCATTAATTTTCTCACTATTTTATATCGTATATTCCGACTTTTAACGATTAATCGTATTTCTTGATGGAAATAATGGAAACAATGCTTACCGGAACTACTGATAGATTATAATATAATCAGTCCTTTCTTGGGGGTCCTTCGTTTTCGGAAAGGACGTTCAGTGCCTTTTTCGCGGCGGACCATTAAGTCTTACCGGGCGTCGGGAAGCCTCGTGAACCTCGTAAACCCCTTGGCTAGGTGTGCTTACTGTGTCGCTGTGATCCACTTGAACCCTTCTACATAATTTGTAGACTGAATCATTTTTTATGACTTCGTTTCTTTTTCCTTTGTACACATACACATGGACCCTTCGAGTTTTATGTCAGACCTTGCTCAGAATATTATGTAACTAGCTGTAACCCGTCAACTACGACGGAACATTGGTTCGCGTCTTTGCTAAATCCTAGTATCTTTTTGGCGGTCCACAGAGAGGCGGCTGAAGCATGCCTTAGGCGGCCGATTCGGGTTTGCTGACCCGGAGTTCAATTTGGTTTTCCGGCTGTTTAATTTAGTTTTTTTAGCCGTGAATTCGAACGAAAATACGGATGTTACACGAAGCTACGGACGGAGAGACAAAAAAATTATAATGTTTGATAAACTATAAAGTTCAGTCATTGAGAATCGAATGGTTCAACAAAAATTTTTAAGATTCATAAATTATAAATTTTATGTTTCTTCGGATCAAATTAATTATGATTTCTTAATGATTGTACTTAATTTAACGAAGCTATCATGTAGGAGAACCGTAAATGATTTAATTTGTATAAAATTATCAACGGCGTGTTGAGCTCTCCTGAGTTATTACAAATTATTTCTTACAGAGTATATGCGTAGCCTGTTTCAAGACAGATCGAGCTATTTTATGCAGGTACCCAGCCCACCAACTGTAATATGAATTCACCTATTCATAGATTACACCGCCTAGGCAATTAAAAAGCTCTGTTGATATATTTATAGCTCGAACACTAAACGCATATGCAATAGACAAATCTCTTTAGCTTCAATTTTATAGTTTGCCTACATACTTAGTCTATTATTTATTGTATTTATCTTGCTAATATTCTTTCATTTTTTATTTACCTATTACTTATTGCGTTTATGTTGTTGGTATTATTTATTTTTTTGTAATTTCTTGCTGATGTACTTAGATAGCTATGCTATTCAGGGCGTGTGTAATTAATAAATAAATAAAATACAATGGCTAAATGGATCCGCGATTGTCGTGTAATTCTATCTTACACCTTTTTGACAACTTTTGACACTTAATAAATAATTATGGCATGTGTGTCATAATATCAAATCATAGTACGCGTTCCAGTCTCCGCCTGGTTCCTTTCAAGCGTGGTGTGCCTAGCCGTAGTCATTTAATTTATTGACATCTCTTCTGATTTCATTGTTTTGAGTTGAAAGATACATATTGTACACATTTTTAAGTTACCACGAAATCAATTTTGTTTCTCGCCTTTTTAAAACTAAACGTCGTAAAAATAAAAAACTTCTTTAAAATGTTAGGTACATTAAAGCACGTAATTTAGTATAAGGTAGGAATTCTGACGAAGGGATACGTAATAATGAAGTAAGTAAAGCATTATTAAATGTATATAATAAAAAAAATATCTATTTTCACAGCAAAATTACTAGTGTTTTTTTCTAACATATGACCTATTAAAATACGCTGAAATAAACTTATAAAAATAAAACCTACACCTGATATAAACCTATGAAAATACGCCGAAATATGCTATAAAAGATGAAGAGGCCGGCTTCAGAAAAGGTGGGCCGATGATATTATACTGTCGCGGGTAGTGGATGGATTAGAAAAGCCCAAAGAAGAGAAGATTGCAGAACTTTACAGCAGTGGAGAGATGACTGAGGAGGAAGAAGAAGATGTTATTAATATTATATTAATTAATTAATAACAAAAAATAAAAAAGTTAGTTTGCAAATCTTGGTTAAAAGGATTTTAAAAATAACCCGATGTTAATTTTCATGTGACGTGTAGATCGTTGTATCTAAAAACCGTTAAATCACAGGTTTACTGTAATTTATTGTTTTTTTTCGCAAACCCTCATATTACTAATGTTTTTATTGTCACGTTGTCGATTTGTGTCATAATACATCGTGTAATATTACTGCCTTTTATCGGAGTGCAAAAGTAATGTTTTCTCATTGATCTGCAATTTTCTTACTTTCTTTTTCTCATTTTTCTCGAGAATTATATATTTTTATCGTACAAAGAAGACATCACATGTGCAATCACATTGAGCTCGCAGATAACAGCGCTGCAGCACAGATGTTGTAAAGATCCTCACATTTTATCACAAGTAAAAAGCATTATTGTTCCTTTATGAGCTTGCGTAGTTTTTTTTCTCGAACAAGTTCAGGTCGAAAACTCGTTAAACAACTTCACATTCTTGTATTGTACATTTGTTGTTAGAATATACATCTTTTCACGTCTAACTTTCCGGGAGTTAAACATAATTTGACACCCGAAGCTCGACAACGTAAAATATCATTCTTTTCAAGGAAGCTTATAAGAGTTAAGAGTATAAAACAGAATTGTAACAGCTAATAAATGTCAAATAAGATTAATTGTAATTTTTTATCTAAGAATTAAAAAAAAAAATTGTATTACGCGTTCACTGCCTTTCCCCACGAAGAAGCCACGTCCAGTTACATTAGCTGCGAATCTTCTAAAATGTAGAAATTAGTGATGTACTATTTACTGTTATAAATTGTTTATACAAAATTTGGTTCCTAGTGATGAATTATTAATAAACCACATGCGGATAACGCGCTATCCCTTTTGCTTAGAACACGCGTAAATACGATTTAATTAAAATAGTAAACCTTTATTTAAACCGACGTTCAGTGGCATCGTGAGGAGTAAATAATAAATACATTGGATGCTGAGGTTCTGTGGCGTATTCATGTCGGTTTCTAATTCGCCCCTTTTCGAAATAGAGGGTACTCAAATCCTATTAGCACTAAAACAATATGATGGGTTTTTTGAGTTCCCTTATTTACTTTATGGAATTACAAGGGATACGATTTGTTCTTTTTCTTTCGTTGTTCTCTGTTGATGTGTTGATAATTTTTCTCTACCTTTCTCTGCAGCCTGCACCAGTCCATGTATCCAACAGTATAGCCTGGAGCGTCGTATATCCATTACTTAATTGAGCTGAAGATCTGCCTGTTCCGCTCTGGTCTTCCAGTCACTGACAGATTTTCTGCGGGCGATGCGTCCAAAAAATTGGACAGTGTGTCTCGAATAGATCGTAAGCAGTATACGAATCGAATCGTTAGTCGAATCAAATTGAGGCGTCAGTATGCATTGCGCTCCAAGGGATTTTAAGCATACTTCTCCAGCACCACATTTCCTTCTCTTACTAGTTTTTGATATCCGCGTTTCCACTCCGTAAATGAATATAGAGAGCTTTACAAAAACAAGGCTTACTATTTTGACCTGATTTATTTATTTTTTATTTTAAACTAACGACTCCTTTTTACAGTAGAAAACATTGATTATTATTTAAAGGTTTAAGATTGAAATAACGATCATTTGACAAATTTCGGTATTGAAACAAACAGATATTTTATACGAAACGAATTGAGATTCGTTGATATTCGCTGGAGTTTCGTTTATGAAGTAGGTATATGGCGACCCGTTTCACAAACATCGAAGACATCGTCAGTTCATATCGCAACACGCTTACGACCCTAGCGTAGAACGAAGCAACACACCTCCACGCAACACCTGCGAATGCGTAAGAAATAATCACAACGTTCATGACCTCGATAAGACACTCTCCTGATCATTCGTATCTAAAGAAAATATAAAACTCAAAAAATGATATCGATGAATTAAATTTTAATGTACATGTCGCATCCATCTGGTTAAATTTGCCAGGTAGGTTCGGTTAGGTAAGTTGGATAGTTTAGGTGAGATTTGAATCACTTGGCTGCCTTGTTCAGTCATCTTCTAAAGGCCGACTTTTAATACGCCAAGTTGAGTTGAGTTGAGTGAGTGGTTCTAGTTCATCCGGCCTAGGCATCCAATTGTTTTCCGGCGTTTAATGAACGGTCTATGCGTCCAATTAATTACCTGGCTAATTTAACCAGATGGCTGCGACACATTTATAATTATATATATACTTTTACCAAACTTTGTGACTATGGAATCACCAGGGGCGTGCAGTGAGAACAAGAAGCATGACATTTTCCTAAGTATATATTTTGAAAAGAAACCGAAATTAGAGATTTATTTCGTAATATTCATATCATATTAATTAACATATTATTCAGTTTTTAAAATATCATAGTGTTCTGCCAGATAAACTTTTCATTTTGATTTTTTTCTTCCAAATATGTGTTTAAATAAAAGTCTTGCTTCTTGTTCTCACTGCACGCGCCTGGGAGTCACTCGGAATAACTTTTTACACACACACAGGAATCCCAACATACGCGCACTGGTGTACATAAACAGTGATTTCGTTCCCTAACAAGTTTCCACCATAAAAACCCTTCCGAGCCTTTAATTGTCCGAAAGGGACCAGTACTGAGTCCTTGTGGTACGCCCCCCACCGCCCGGCTGCGGTCTGTAAGCGTTGCCATAAAGCCGTTAAACCCCGACATGGATTGAATGTTTTTCCTCCAGTTGCGAGTGTTTTTATTTGATGTAAACGTGTGCTTTAACTTAATGTAAAACACTCGTAATAAGTGTGCAAATTTCTCAATCTGTATTGTTTTACGCTAGTAAACTTTTATGTTGTCGAGAAACTTATTTTTGACCCTCAATCACTTTACTCACAATAAGATGTTATATAAAGGTTTTTTTTAATAAAAACGATTTTAAAATGAACTTTAAAAAAAAAGTTCAATTTTTCACAATTATTTTCATGCGAAAATGATTAAATACATAATTTTGATATATTTTATGTTGACCAAAGTAAAAATATTTTTTATGCTCAATAAAGACCGCTTAGTTAACATACCAAATATCGACATTCTATATTTAATAATTTTCGCATAAAAAATGGTGAAAAATCGAACATTTTTGGCCCAACAAGGTAGATATCTCCCATATGATACAACCAAAAACATTTTTTTTGTTTTGAAGCACAAAAATTACATTATCTTTTGCGTCTCTTTTGAAAGAAATATTTAAAAAAAGAATACTTTTATATCGCATATCTGTTGACGTTAAGTTCATGGTTGCTTGAACATTTTCGACTCATTATCAAGGCAGGAATCCACCTGTAAAGTTTTTTCTACTAGCTATGAGACATCCTGTATATGCATATCACACACATCAATTAAACTATTTAAAAATTCAAACAACACATACCTACATATATTTTAAGTATACATGTTGTGTAAATTTCATAACTAAGCATATTTTAAATTATAATATTTTTTACAACTATGCATATTTTAAATAAAAATATATTTTGTTCTTTCTTATTTTCTCTGACATACCTTAAAGATCTTCATTCTACATCATAGGTTTTTAGATTTGGACTTCTTCCTGAATGGCATTCTCATTATATCTCTTCATCTTATCGTATTATGTTCGTTCTCATGTTCCAATAAACTCTACCGACATGTTTCCAGCGAGGATTTCTAAAACAAATATCATAACATAGAAATATATTTTCTGCTTGAAGGTTGAGTCGTTTACTGAGTTCTTTTAATAGTACACTCGGATCTTGTAGCTTTATTTTGCAATACTAATAAAAAAAAATTGCGTGCCCCCTTCACTAGCCAAAAATAAAATTTTGTTGCAGCAATTTGTATGAGGGACATTAATGCATTTGTAGGTACGCTATTTTACTTAACTCGGCTTTATAAACTAGAAATCCCACCTCCATAAAAATATGGAACAAATTCACGTGTGAAAAGTGTGTACACATCGAAATAAAACATAATAGATTGTTTTGATATCACAAGCTTTCACGTTTACGTGGCATTTCAGCTGTTTTTTTTTTATTCTTAAGATAAAGTTTTTCCCTGCAAGATGTCTGCGAATCTTTGCCGGACTTAAACCAGGCTTAACCTTTCTCTGGCACTCTTCTCAGTGTTCGCCTATTCCTTTCCACACCTCTCTGTCCGTATACGTTATCACTGCTGTGTTCTCAGCATGATTCAGTATGTAATATATACTAATGTTCTGTACCGCAACGATAAGATTGAAAAAAACTTCATTACTAACATAAAACTAATTTTTCAAATGTTATTTCATTTTTATTAAATTTTTTGGCTCTGAATTTCAAATTGTTTATGATTATACTGAATTTTTATCAAAATTATGAGACTCAAGATGCTTTAATTCGTAATTATATCTTATAATTACGGCATATTGATTATATTTATTTAGTCACAAAAAATCACGGGAAATAATAATAATAGACTTGCCTTGCATGACCGCGCAACATATCACACTCTATTATTATATCTTTTTTAATTCCAGCAATTTACGGATTTTACGACAAATACACGGACAGACAGACAGCGAAATTATTTTATTTTATGATGATTACTATGCATATATTTTACATATTTCGTTTTCATTAGGTATCGAATAATACAATTATTTTGTTCGACACTAGCTCTTCTTATCTTAGGAACATCTCGATTTACGTGCATAAAAGTACTACGTAAATTTTGTAGCTTGAACGGAAATCCAAGGTGCTAACTAACATTGAATGTTTGGCAATTACTAGAAAAATGTTCTATCTAAAATTTTCTTTTAACACTGACGATGAAATGAGGCGCTCTCTAATAAGTTGACAATTTATGTAAATTGTTTAGTACCTATATGTGATAATATATGTAATTGTACAGTTTTTTTTTAGATTTCTTTCTTTTTATTAATTTTTCTCATGTACATGCATTAACATTAAGTTTTTTTATGATAATAATACAAATATAAAAATATATATATATATTCTTTCACGTACGAATGTATATAAGTATATTAATGGATTGGTCGTGTTTCCTCCCGAATATCATATTACGTAACCTATACTATTATACATAATTCAATTAATTAACTTAATGTTGTGCGTCTTCGTGGGATATGTATTCGGTAAGATATCGAATGATTATTACCTGAAACCGAGACGCAGACAATCGGAAATGTAAATACTACGTCGTGTGTGCCATGAAACAATGTTCAAATATTTGTAAATGGTGGGTATTTCGTCAGCTAATTTTTGGTAAATTCGCATTGTATTATTTGACCCGGTTCACATTTGTTTTCTGTATCGGAAACCAATCTGAAATTTGTTTTCAGTATTGGAAACCAATCAACCAAATGGAGAATTTTTTTCAGTATATTAGAAACGTGGTAGTATTACGACTTCTTTGGTTTCTTGTCTGCTTTTGCGAATATCGATACAGACCAAGAAAGCGCAATTTTATTCCAAGAAAAATAAGTTTTAGTGGCTTTTTTCACACATGAATGAGAATTATAAATATAGATGTAATTTACTATAAAGTGACTCGAATGTTAAATAATGTATATCTATATATAATCTGCATTAAATAATATTTAAATGTATTTTAAAATAGTGTATAGTCCTTAATTGATTAAAAATCTTGCGATTTGATTCATTTTAAATGTGGTAATAGAAAACAACACATTACTAAATGCGTTTTAAACGCAATTATAATATGGGTCATACGTCGCTGTGTATGCGTTTGAGTTTGACACATTTCCATCCATTTATATTCTTACCCAGAAATATATCATCAAAAACATAATTGCCATTACATAATATCTAAATTTATTCTATAGTAATGTGTACACTTCATTCCTTTAAAAAATCATACCATTTGATTATTTTTCGAAGCTGGCATTTTAAAAACAATGCATTACTCGATGCGTTTTAAGCGCAACCATAATATGGATTCATTAAAATACAACAAGAAAGCGAAATGAAAGACACACTGTCAGTTGTTTTCATATATGTAAACATTTGTAAATATTTTTTTGTACAACAGTATTTTTTGTTGCATTCTCAACATGGCAGCGCGCCACGCATTCACGCTCACGTCTTTTCAATGTATTTTTGTTGTCGTTGCCAGCTTTTACCTCCTTACCTATATATGAGTGGTATAAAAGCAAAGGCTTTGCGGTGTTTCTGAGATAAGTACAAAAAAACTGACTACCCAACATAATTTCTTTGGATTCTATGACACTATTGAAAATACGTTTTTAAAAACAATTGTCACCCCAGTTTACCTTGTATATACCTGTATAAATAAATATTTCATTTTAATATGGATGCTGTGTTTGCTACTAAAAAATAGACATTGCTGCTTTTGCATAATTGGATATTGCTGTATTTGCTTTGATATTTCGGTCTAAAATAGACATTATTTCTCATATAGTGTCACGTGATATTATATCCTTGGGGGTTGATTGGTTGATATGGATATTGCTGTCTTTGCTTTTAATAGTGATCTGGATACATAATTTTGGAAGGGACAGAGCTATATTTCCTTTAAAATCGCGCATTTAGTACATTCTAAACTAGTTAATAACCGCATTCAAAATAATTGCCGCTTTGCTTTTATGCAATATTTCGCAGGGTCAAAATTGGACTATGATTTTGTAAGATTAATCACATCACCGCGGATGCTGTTTTCATCCGATCTGCTACACCGCGTCTGGACCTTATTTTCCGAAAGCTTATGACTTTCGCAGTTTATTAGTTTGTGTTGTGCTTCCCTTCCACCCCCTCCCCCCCCCCGCGCGCCCCGGGCCTCCGGAACTCCCGCAATAGCCTGTATATTAAACGTGCAAGTTTTCCCTGGGAGTTGTTATCACCGTATTCCCAACACTAGGTTACAACCAAACTTGCGCAACACGGAACCATCAACTTTGGTCCATTTGTATCTTCCCAACGCCGAGCACAATGAGCCATCGATTAATTAATGTAATGCTTACATCTTGAGGGCGTCTTGTAAAATTAAATTCCCCCCCTCAATGTAAATTTGAAATAGTGAGTAAAAAATTAAAATTAATTTTCAGGTGTATTCTAGTGTACACGTTAATGATTCGGATGAATATAATCTATACTAAATATAGGCTATTACCAAACTTGGCTGTTATTCAATCTCACTCTATAAAATCACATTTTTCTGTTCTTTGTTGTGGATGTTTTAGCCTTTACTTTAATCTCTATGTTTGCTATGTTCACATTTAAGTGATGAAAAGCATTTAAACTAATTGTATTATAATTGTATATTATCTATATCATGTGAGAGCTGGCACTAGACCGAGATGAGCGGAGGAAAATTATTGAGGAGGCCAAGACCCACCAAGGGTTGTAGTGCCTAGGATGATGATGATTATTATCTATATCATGTTATGTGTTTTTCATTGTTTGTGAACCATTAAAAAATAAATAAAAATAAATAAATATACTAAGTTTGTAAGTTTATTTTTTCATTTTTGTTGTTCGGGTGTAGGAGGTAATCTCCGAAATTACTCATCCGATTTCAAAAATTCTTTTACTAATATTTAGAATAGGCGGACATAGGCTATATATTATCCTGTTAAAATAAAAGGGCTTTTCGTGGTGACCTATTTTACAACTAAAGTCGACGAAAAAACGGCCGAGCGATGTGTTTTTTTACGAACGCTGCCTTAATGATAAGAGATTTTTAAATGCTTTCTATATAGAAGTTGTAGAACTCAAAAATTTATCTTAAAACATATATCTATATGTTAAGGTTGATAGCTACACAAATTCATAAAATATGACTAAAAAATCTAAGCGTGCGAAGCCGCGAGGGTATAGCTAGTACAATATATAAAGAAATTCTTTCACCAGCGGCGACATCTTATATACTATTTCAGGAAATGACAAATTTGAACAATAGATAGCGCCAGCGTACTTTAAAAGTGAAGCTAGGCACAAAAATACGATATTTATAATTTACCAAAATTTAACACATGTGGGAGTCAATCACGGGTGGAATTGTGAACGTTACACTGTGTAAAGTGATCACCTTAGCCAAGTCAATGACAAACCTTAGGCCCTTTAAACATCGAAAGACTTCCAAACTTACATTCCCGTATAAATAACTTCGTCTCTGTGAGACATCAGTAGTATATTTTTATTTAATTAATTTGATGTTTCGTTTTTTTACCCCCTACTTCTTTTAAGTAATTTGAGTATTTTATAGCTATATTATTTTGTTATTTGTTCCAATATTACACATGAATTATTTAAAATATTTCATCTTTGTAAAATACTTTTTGCTTTGTAGTCGTTTATATCATATTTAAATCGTCGTCAAATAAATAATATTATTACAATGCCAAAGCTCGCTCATTTCGCATGTTCATTTGAATATTATGTACGAGTTTTTTACGACGAGAGATTTTAACATAATAACTACCCACTCTCTCTGTTAATGTACATGTAATATGAGAATTTTGATAACATTGTAAAAAGCGTTTTATACACAATTCAATAAAACTGTTACATTATTTTATTAATATTACTAGGACAGCAAGAACTCATAGAAAAATATTTGTTATTAAATAGGTTTTTACAAATGACGTCATCGGTTCAGTACCAGAATATTATTTTTGTCTAAATTTTTCAGAACACAGGACACCATTATATAGTTAGTGTATACAGTAGATAATTAGTGTAGTTGGAAGGGCAACGAATGAAGTTTGAAAGTTTGCGGTTTAAATAAGCTCTCAGCGACATCTCTTTCTTCATCTACATTTTTCTGTATGCATTCAAATCTTCATGAGTCCTGTCCATATTAAAGGAAATGAATTTTTCATATTCATTGTAAGATACTGTAATGATAGTCCAACGTTTTACAAAAAATAAATCAGAAATATTGAGAAAAAAAAATGCAAACTTTGATGTCGCGTATCTGATTATATATATTGTTATATATATTGATTCTCATAGTTGCTTGGGTTTGCATTGCACGTTGCATTTTCGACTCATAATCAATGCAAGAATATAGTTCTGTGAGGTATTTTTTCGTTTTCCAAATAACCCAGTGTATGTTTAACTTGTTTCGTATGTATGTTGTATTTTCACTACCGCCACCTGCAATCGAAAGCTTTTTCCTTCCTACGATCCAATATAGATGTCTCTATTGATAATGAGATATCTATATGTATTTTGATTGGAGTTTTTAATTATTTTTTTAAGACTTAAGAGATATCTATATGTTAATTTAATCATTTTTATCATTATCTTATCTGTGTGTCCTATATTGTGGGAGACAAATTACTACGTTTTTGTATTCTCCGATTACAGTGTATTTATGTCTTCTTGTAGGATGACCGAATAAGCAAACAAAATATAATAATATTTATTATGAATGCGCGCCACGGGCCGGCTTTGCAGCCCTCACGGCGCGGCGCCCGGGGCGGTCTCCTAGATCACCTCTCACACAGGGATGCATTATATTTTCCCGGTAATAATGGTCTGGCGGCGGTCGTGAGCGATTTATTTGACGCTAATGCCGGAGCGGCGGCCGCCATCTGGAGCGGGCACCGCCGGCGTCGAGCGTCGGCGTCGGCGTCGGCGTCCGTCGGCCGTAACTCAAGCGCCAGATACGTAGTGCACTTTAACCCTTCAATCCCTGCTCACGTTTTATTCTCCTCCTTCTTCATCTTTCAAAATTAGTTTCACCGATTCTTTATTTTTAAATATCGAAAAGGTGCATACTTTTTCTTATCAACATAATTGACAAGGGAGTTTTTTTTGTGGTATAATAGTTATTTATTATTTTAGTTTTTAGCATATCGTTACATTCCACACGTACAGTTATTTTATCACTTGCATATGTAGTTATGAGAGAAACAGCTCGTGGAAGAAAGTTTTTTACGTCGTTAATAAATAGTAGGGGTGGTGTTAGGGAACGTGATTCTTCATTAGTGTTTTCTTAAAAAAAATTCTTGGATTTATAAGTTTATTGTTCCACATTTTCTATTATTTTTTTTTTAATTATTAAGATTAGCAACGTTTTCTGTAATTAAATAAATACAAAAACATTTCATTTAAACATTTATGGAATCAGACGAAAGATCGCTTTCGTGTAATGTACTCACCTCGTAAATTGCATGGTAAATGGAGCAATCTGTCTTTAAGATGTATACGATTAACGCTATTTTAGACACTTCGCCACTTTCTGAAGTTACGCAGCCAAGGTAACTTATTTCTGCCTACGTTTCATATGCATTTCAACTTCCCCTGCATGAACTGTAAGAGATCAATTTTCCCAAAGCGGAAAATATGATCGAAATATTCAACTTCATTAGTTCTTTTACTTCTCCAAACACGTAAGTGCTTGAAGAAGTAAAATAACTAATGTAACTTAATTATTAATATGATCAACCTACGCTATCTCCATCATTCATTGATATATCACATCTCAAATGCCTTTGAATGATTGGTGACTTGCTTTGACACTCAGACCTCTACACCAAAGGTATAACCAAAAATAGCCCGTTGTTTTTCAATAAAAAATAATTATGCCCCGGTATTGTTGAACTGAAAAGCTGCAGGCGCAAAGCACGAGGCATTCCACCAGGTAAACATGTTTGTTTTGTAAAAAATAATCTGTTTGTGTTTTAGTAAACAGAAACGATTTATTCTTCGCTTCTATAGCTTGCCTAGAATTTAATCGTTTATTAACTTATTACAATTGTAAACAACTATGTAGAAAAATGCGAATAAATGAGAACGTGGAAATAATTATAAGTGCAATAAATTTGCCACAAATTCTAATTCTCACAGTAGATATTTTATGTTGTATTTGGGGAGATGAAAAAGAAAACGGGGTTTTAATACCTAATAGTGTTAGGTAATCTATTGTTTTACATTCTACTTGGATAGGACATTATTTTTGAGAGTACACTTTGTCTTTTAAAGACCAAATAACATGGATTCCTGGGCAACTGCCCGGAAGGTCTAGGCCCTAACAGAGGCCTGAATCGCTTTTCAAAAAGTGACATTCAGGTATGCATAGTGTATTATTTTTTATGTATCGTTCTCGTTTTCGAAACTTCTTCTAACGCAGAGTTTATTCAGTATCTTTGTCTTCTCATGCAGCAGCAGTAGCCACTGCCGTCAGTTATCTTAGTCTTTCATGTTGTGCACCAAGTTTTCTTCACTGCACATTCCCCGTTGTCGTATTCCTTGGGGTTTCTGATACAGTACTATATTCAGGTACCTCGCTGGAGGAATTCTTTCTTTAGTGTAGTCACGATATCTGGTTTGTCGAACAAGGATTTGCAGTTCATGGTGCCACCTGATTCTCTAATGCCCAATTTATTCCTTTCATTCCCAGATATTTAGTATGCTTTCATCTGTTAGTTTTAATGCCTACATTCCTCTAATGTATAATACAATTGGTCTTATAAATGGTTGTTTTAGACATACAGCTTATATTTTCATTTTTAAGTATTTTGTTTCAAGCGTACAGACATTGGTTAGCTCGCTCAATCTTGGTTTTAACTCTGTTTGTGTTCAAGTTATCGATTCGTACCTGTTTCTCCACCGTCCCCATGTGCCACAATGTAAGTATGTTGGTAAACATGTGTTTGATTTGTCCGAGTCGCACCCACTCGTGCGAGGGACCTCCCATTAGTGATGCACGTCGCGTCACGCAACAACCCCGTATCCTCCTTCCACATCCCTCGCGCCCCGTGAAATGTATCACCGCTACACCTGATCTGTGATTCTTAACCGCCGAGGGATGGCACCCTCCCCGCGCGCTGCTTTATGGCTCCACGTTTCACCGAGGGTAAATATGAAAGGAACATCCCTAACCACTCGATTCTTGTCTGCAATGTTACACGAGGGTAAACGCTCGATAGACAGGTGGTGGATCGCTGCTAACAAACGTTCATTTACACATTTATCAAAATCCCAGGTTCTTGTACGCATGATGTTTCTTTCGTAATAACGCTGTACTTTTAGGAAAGCTTTTTTTTATAACAAAAGTCTGATTAGTTAAATATTATTATTTTATTTTAATGAATATCATAACTATGTACGTTTTGATATAAATAATCTTATATTAGAAATAATCATAGCTTCCCACAGTGGGTTCCGCAAAAGTGGTTATGCGAGGTAAGATACTATACTATACTATATATATAAGGTACTATACTAAAATATTACTTTGTTCAGATATAATCTGAACCGCCAGAATATAAAATATCAAAATTAATTATTTATTTTTGATAATTATTTTATGCATAAAAACCGCAAAAATCGTCCTTAAATTTTGCGATGTTCATGTTGTTCTGTGGCAATAATTGTTAGCAATTAAATTATTTTCGCTTGTTCGTCACCTGCTCTGTAACATGCCTTATCGCTGTGCGTGTCATGTAACTATTTGGTGCATGATCGCATTGATACTTTGAATATATGAATGTTGCTAAAGCAGGCTGAAGACACTCATAATTGGGATATTGGATCGCATTTAAAATAAGTAATATATTGTCGTATATATTTGGTTCTGTTATTGTCTCGTTAAAAAATTATATGTTCTACATTTTCTAAATAATAAGTTAGGTGACGTAAATTATCCCATGTAGTTGTCAACAATTAACGATTTTTTATCTCGTGCATTTTCTTAGAAGGAAGATTATTGGATTATTTCACCTTCATCCATTATCCGTTAGTCGCCCATTGCTTGTTACGGCTTTTGAGTTTATCAAAATTCATTTTCCTGTCGATTTTATGAAGATCTCACTGCCCAACCTATTAATATGGTCACCACGGTTGTATTTGTCGAACTTTCCAATATGAACTTTTTTCTCCCCATGTTTGGAGACCTACACTAATTTAATGATTTTTCTTAACTTCCTTTTTTTCCCTCTTTATTTTCGGAATTCGAAATCGTCTTTTTTTTGTTAGATACGTCTAGTCAGGTATTTTATTCTTCAGTTAATATAACATGTTTATTTTCATTATGTCTTTATCGGAAGTCCCTTAATGAACATTGTAGTCCCAGGAATACAAAAAAAGTTGTGTTGAAGGCAAATAAAGAAGCTACATTTAATGCTGGGTGTGATTGTTTTAAATGTAATTATTTTGATGTAGCACATATTCCTTGTCATCATTCCTTTTATAAAAAAATTAACAGAGTGTTAGTTAAATTTGTATAAACCACTACCAGATTTTAGGTCTACCGGTTTCGAGACGTACCCGTCTCTTCGTCAGGAACAACACTACACTACTATGTTTACAACACTATACACCACAATCATAGTATTGTTAACTTGTCTTCAAACAATCATAGTATTGTTAGCTTGTCCTTGACAAGATTATCACATGCGTGTTAATCTTGTCAAGGACAAGCATTAGACCACGTCCCCTCTCGCTCACTCTCCCTCGTAGATTCCTGATTGTTTGATAGGGTAGTTAGTGCATGCTTGTCCTTGACAAGATTAACACGCATGTGATAAAAATTGTTGAAAAGTTAACAGTACTATGGTTCTGGTGCTTAGTTTTGTGAACATAGTAGTGTAGTTTTGTTCCTGACGAAGAGACGGCACGTCTCGAAACCGTAGACCTAAAATCTGGTAGTGGTTTATACAAATTTAACTAACACTCTGTTATAATGTCCAACCACATAGTTAATGCTTTAAATATTAAACATATTAATAACATTATAAAAAATCTTTTTGATGTCAAGCTTTTGGCATAGAAAATACAAGTAGAGATAAAACAAATAAAAATCAAATATTTTTATTGAGGATTAGTATAATACTCCGTGCATTTTCTTTATGTTTTAATTATGAACCTTGCTAGCTTGTTAAATATTCCCTACAGCGTGTTATATTAAAATGAGTACTGCCCTAATTGCTGTTACATTACCATCGGATAAACTGCCGAATTACTCTGCGCTGGATAAATTTATTAAATGTTTTTTTACTGTTTTATAAGGAGACATTAACAGGCCCTTAACGACCTTAATATATAGTCTTACATAAACATATTATTGTATTATACTCGTATCATCTGACAATTTTTGAGATATAAAATTTAAAGCACACTATAAGGGAGAATAAATGTTCAGATTACACGGCTGAAAAGAAGGTAAATCCAAAAAAAAATGTAATTGTCGATTGAGAACTGAATACAGGTAATGAAAAAAGCAGTAAGTGCCAGAATGTTCATTTCAAGATACAGGATAAAAAGCGAATACAGCCCTTTTCGCTCTTTATGTGCTATTTTACTCACGTTTTCCACCTCACATGAGAAAGTCATTTAATAATTAAACTATAAAATAATCATGGCGTTTAGTGCCTTACTCATATAAAAAATTACGCCGCATTTAATACTTATGCGATATTCATTCCTATATAACTAGGAAATTAACCAGACTTAAGTGCAGTATTTAACGTATTGGCGAAGGCTTATAGTATCTGTACCTATATTTTTGGTAGTTAGTGTTTTCTTCATTTCCATTGTATGGTAAGCATTCAGACATCTATCAAACAAATATATTACAATTTCGCTTTTAAACTGTTTTAAAAAGTTAGTGTTGACGGAAGAAATCTCGATATAATAATTAAGCATTTAAGGTAGGTAGGTTAGGTTTGGTTAGCTCGCTTTTAAACTGTTTTAAAAAGTTAGTGTTGACGGAAGAAGTCTCATTTTAAATTAGGCATTTTAGGTAGGTAAAGCATAGAATTAGCTTTGGCCGGTATTGTGAAATTTGGTATAAAATAGAGTTGGAGATCTCAATGATCAGACATGGAATTTAATTTGTGAAAGTATTTGTATCCAATTTATTGTAGTGTCATTAGTATAGCGATTTTTCGTATTTTTCTAAAGAGACGAAGCGAAAGCTTTCGAGTCACTTGTCTTATGTATTAAGAGAATCACTCAGCCTTGTCAGCAGAGATTTATGAAACTTTTTTGGATTTTTTTTTTCGCTAGTTTTCTCTTACTATAGTTGTGAACTTCGACTAACAAGATTATTGATGAGAATCTCAGTAAACTTCTGGTGAGCGTAATTGGTAATTAATATTGTGAAATTCTTTGGAAGTTATCTATATGATGACTAAATTTGAGAGGGCGATCGATGATTGATCATAAGTTTTTAATAATTTGTGGAGAGTTTAGCGAATTTGTGTTTTTTATTATTAATTGTTGGACTGCTCACGTTGACGATGTGCGTCGAAAGCGTGAAACCTGGACTGAGGCTACTAGTACTGACTG
>JADDOH010003444.1:0-48826 GCA_016648135.1 Agrypnia vestita | reverse complement strand
CATTTTAAGGGGATGAATTTTATATAATTAGTAGGTAAAATTGTATTATTCGACATTTCTCCGAAAGCGTGCGAAAGAATTGTGCATGTATTGTTTCATGCATTCGAGCAAAACTAAAATCTGGCAAAGGAAACTTTATTTTATAATATTGACTGTGCGGAGTGTAAAACATGTGTGTGGAGACATTTTGCTAGGTGAACGCGCGCACACGCGCACACCTTACAGGGAACGTTGATATTGAATATCAATATATCGATATTTTTCAAACAATATCGATATATTGATATTTTTTACCCCTCCCTAGTTTAGTTTCAAGCTATGTATTCACTATGGAACAAATTGCCCCTCAACATCACGCGTGGCATAGAGTCTACGTGACGTTGCAACGTCGCGCACTGTTCTGCGACGTCGCGCACAACATAGCGGAGCATTTCTACGTGTCGCGGCAACGTTGCTACGTTACCCTACTCGCACGGTACCCGAGCGAGCTTACGGCGACATCATGCTTTGCGTCAGTACCACGTGGTAAGTGAGTGAAAAATAAACTGATGTGAGGGCCAACAGCGTTCCTTAATATTGTCTTGCTTGGCTATGGAAGGCCCGATTATTTGTAATAATTGTCAAAAACAGTTGTTGTTATTCGAGAGAAATTGGCAAAAGATCCGTCAGACATTCGAAGATCGCATAGAATATCCATCCTTCTTTTTCTTTGCAGTAAATAATTTCACACCCACCACCCTTTTCTCCTCTTACGTTTCGATAACTCGTTAAAATAAATAGATAGAATAGATCGGGCGACATTTCCGTGACAAGTGATATGTGAATCCCGGTGTGTACACGTCAAATGACCGCGTCATTGTCCCCGAAACAAGAGCGTAGATGTTGATGCGACATGCCGCTCGGAATGTTTCGCGATTTGTCCCCTAGTGAATACATGGCTTCAGTTTGTTTCCGGCCGTTCCGGCGTCATGCCGCGAGTGCTGGGTGCGACACCGCAACAGATGACAGCTGACAGATGTGACATGCGAACACAATTGAATGCCGTCTGCCATTTTGAATAAAATATTTGACATATTATGCAATGTCATGCAAAAACCGTAGTTGAAAAAGCCGATCCTTCTAAAGTATAATTTTATAACATGTATATGAATATATACATATAATATATTTATATAAAATCTTTAACGCGTGCAATATCATATAAGACATTGCTTAAGCAGGAAATAAAAATAAACGCACAAAAGAGCTTTAAAAAATAGTATCCTATAACCGTATAAAAATATGCTTTTCAAACATGCGAATAGTACACTAGCGAAGGGAAAAACTACATTTCAAAATGAAGACTACAACACACGTTCACCAGTTTGAAGACTACAAAGTGTACACTACAATTGTAGGAAAAATACTTGAAGTGAAGTAATTGTAGTACTACGAAATGAAACGAAGTAATGAAGTAATTGTAGCATTAATGAAGTGAAGTAATGTAATGAAGTAATTGTAGTATTAATGAAGTGAAGTAACGAAATGAAGTAATTGTAGTATTAATGAAGTGAAGTAATGAAATGAAGTAATTGTAGTATTAATGAAGTAATTGTAGTATTAATGAAGTGAAGTGTAATGAAATGAAGTAATGTAGTACTAGTAATATTTTTTTCCCAAATAAAAATTTGGCGACCCAAAAAAAATAAAAAATGTCAACGAGAAAAATATTTAAGATAAATTGACGATATTTTCTCCACAGTAACATTTGGCGACCTAACAAAAAAAGAAAAGGTCGCCAGCCAGATTTCTTCATTTGATTCCAAAAAATTTTCAAACCATGGGGGGGGGGGGGTTGTTACAGTTTCCAGAGATTTCTTCATATATCTACATCAACTTTCCAAAAATTTCACGTAAAAAATGCACTATTTAAAGTATGTTTCTCATACTTTCGATAACTTTGAAGTGTATGTACTTTGTAGTGTTCGCTTTGAAATGAAGAGTACTATTTGAAGTTTATACTTTCAATAACTTTGGTGATTTTAGTTTGTAGTGTGCACTACACTTCAAAATGTGCGAAGTGTGCACTTCAATGTAGTACTACATTGTAGTAGTGAGTACAGAGCGGACCCATTACTATAGTACACTCGAAAATCGTAGTAAGACTCATGCGGTGTACCGCAACGTGTATGAGATCTACGGGTAAGCCCATACACGTTGCGGTACGGACCGATCTGCGATATGCGGTGTACCTCTACGGTGCACCGGAGTGTCTATGGCCGCCTTTAAACGAAATTTACTGTACCTAATACAAATGAAGCGCACACCTTGAAGTCTTCAAATTAGTGAATGTGTGCGTGTTGAAGCCTTCATTCTGAAATGAAGTTTTCCCTTCGCTATAAAATATTACTTTTTTAACGAATGGCATCGCGGTCAAGTTTAGTAACATAATACTTACGAGTGCAAACTATTAATAATGTATTACGTGTTATAGATAAGGACAGTATCATAATAGATCGTCACAGCGATGACGTATCGAATTCGGTGCGCCGTGTTTTTCATTAATCCCACGACATGTGATAGAATAACGGTGTTATTGTTTATGTTTGCATTTAAGGGATTTTTAAAATGGCTATTCCGATTCTACGATAAACAGTTACACAACAATTTTGTTGTTATTGTAATTGAATGAGACGCAATTAAAATAGTAAACAACGAGAATGCCAATTATGAGTGCCTATTTTGGTAACACTTAAAACGAAAATAAGAGTCGGACGAGTAGGATCTGTCAGGTGATTTCCGTAGAGGGTGGAGGAAAATTATTTATGGAGCGGTGCGCCTCCATTATTTTAGTGTTGTTTATTTTAGTGACATTGGAATGTGCAGATAGACCTTAAATGTTTGATAAATATTTATTTATTTATACAGAGTATTCACAAGTTCTCTGTTATAATATATCAACAAAACAACGTAATCTTGAAATTTTATACCAATATGATTTCAAATCTTAAACGCTAATCTAACCAACAGTATGAGAGAAAAAGGAGCAATAAACCAAAAAAGTGAGAAACAAAGTACGAAAAGCAATAATTACATAATAATAAATATCAACAATATTAAGCAAAAACACAAAATAACAATTTCGGAAAAACAAGTATGAAAGACAGCTTTTAAATCAACATTCTCTCGAACGTCACATTCTAATGACGGAAAAACTATCAATAAACCAAAAGAAAAACCAAAATATTTAATATTGAAGAAAATATGTAGGTACTTAGAATGAATTATTATGTTAAAAATATGTATATTATTAACGGGCGCCAAAGACGCACAAAGAAAGTACATAATTGAAATAATTACCTGCCTTCATCTACATCACAGTGTTCCAATTTTCAAATTACTAACGTTGGAATTGATTCATTTGTTTTCTATACGAAAAATTCAGTAGGTACCTACACAACGTCTCACAAACGTCAAATTCACATCCAGTAATTTGATTTTAAAAACGGAACACTTTACTCCCATCTCTTTTCTCTCTATTTTCGGTATGTGTGACATACATGAGGATATTGGATTGTAATCCCGGGAATGCGGGATTAGGGAAGGCCAATCCCAGGATCCCGGAATAGCTCTAGGTGACTAGGAAATAAGAATGTAAATGGAAATATGCAGTTTAAAGTACAATACAAGTTATTTATTTAAATTTTGCACTTTTAATAGTTGGCAATTTAATTTGGCACAAATTAAACTAAAGGGTATTAGCGTAGTCTGAATTTTATGTTATTTTTATTTTTCATTTATTTATTTATTTATTGAAATTAACGGACATAGTCCAATAAAATATATTACATAACATGAACATCGTAAAATACATCAGAATAAAAGTTACAGCAATTTAAAACAAAAGCAAGGAGAAATGAAAAGTACTAACAAGATGGAGACAAGATACGGACTGTCTAATCAGAGATTGTTTGAATCTGGACAGACTTACACCGAAGAAGTCCAGATCCTGTCTTGAGTTTATAAGACGACATAACCGTGACATGGGAGCATGGAATCCATTATTAGTTCTATGATGGCTAGGGAACAACAGTTCATTATTTCTGAGTCTACGGGAAGGGATATTGAATTTTATTTGGCCCAGTAACGAAGGCACATCAGTGTGGCCATTTAATATTTTGTATGAGGTGATTAAGTCAGTGTTTTCTCTACGTTTTTATGTATACAATATGACTCAATTTCGCTGTACGAGTAGTCTCCTCTATCCAAGCCCATCATTCATATATTATATTTACTTGGTGGTGCAAATATTTTTAATCTTAATCATACAGAAGTTAAAAATATAAGACGCCACAGAAAATGCTTTTTACATAACATACAAAAATTCAGTCAACTCTACATTTATTTGTAATAACATATTTAACAGGAATATTACATTATACCTACTGACGCCGACATAACTGAATCAATCGACCAATCGACTGGTTCCGCGCTTTATTTCACTCACGCTTCTGTGCGAGTGGAAGAGAGCGCAGCCGGACCGGCACGCAGCGCGCCAGCACATTTGGTAATTCTAGTACGTTATTTTCTTTTAAAATTATTTTCTGTATCGAGGTTTTTCAATCCAGGGATCGCGGGGCCAGAAAAACGTTCGGGATCCTGGAGTTCCGAATCCCGGGATCATAATCCCTAGTCTATAGCTATAAAACTCAATGTCTGTCTGTCTGTCTGTTCTCTATACAAATCCACACCGTTTGTCCGATTCGATTAAAATTTTGCATACTTATGCTTTAGGACTCGGCGGGTAACATAGGCAACATTTCCCCCCTATTCTCATACCCCTTCCTCCATCCCTGACATATTTTCGATGCACATCTGTACCGTTTGACCGATCGGACTCAAAATTTGGAAACTTATTCTTATGGACACGGCGGGTAATATATGCTACATTTCCCCCCTATTCTTTTAACCCTTCCCTTACGCTGATATATTTTCAATGCAAATCTGTACCGTTTGACCGATCGGACTCAAAATTTGGTAACTTATTCTTAAGTACTCGGCGGGTAACATATGCGACGTTTCCCTCCTATTCTTTTAACTCTTCCCCTCCCCTGACATATTTTCGATGCAAATCTGTACCGTTTGATCGATCGGACACAAAATTTGGAAATTTATTCCTTAGGACCCCGCAGGTAACAAAAGTGACATTTCCTCCCTCCCTTTTTGCCTTTTACCCTCCCCCTGATATATTTTCTATGCAAATCTTTATCGTTCGAATTAAACCTTTTTTTACCCCCACAAATTTATTTTCAACTTAATCCTTAACCCGTACAACGCCGGGTACGAACAGCTAGTTATTATATAATATACATAATATTATAATGTTAATAAATCTATATTAGAAATTTTTGCCACGACAGTAAGTACACAAAATCCAAATAAGAATCTATCTATTTTCTGATACGACTACATCTTAACATATTTTTTTTCAATCCAGAAGAAAATAAATTAAGCAAAATTAATAAAATATAGCATTATTCTATTTCGACCATTCATGCTTCTCGTGAACTTTTAAAGGGATGGCTTGTGGATTATAATTTATTCTTAAAAATAAATAGAACACCGTGTATCGTTGTTTACGTTATAGAAATTCAGATCTTCAACTGTTGATTCAGCCACTCTCTGTCTTTCTTCGGTCCATTCAAAAATAGCTCATGGCCAATCATGCCACACCCCTTCAACAGAAGACTGCCGGATTTTTTTTGATAAAGAACGTTCTCGATAACTTCTATTACCTACACGGATAAAAATTTGATCTCGCGTCTTAGAAGCTTATCAATAAAGTTGCTTTATTCTGCAGATAAAAGAAAATAGGCAATGAGAGATAGCTTGTTCCGTGTAATGTTATTCAGAGAGAGCGTCGCAACTGATACATACCTACCTTTACCTTACCGACAAATCTCTCTGAAACGAGAGATCCAATTAGGGTTGCCAACTTTTATTAGAAGAAATAGTTTGAAATAGAGTATATCTGATTTCAAAGGAAGTAAATAAAGAGTACGGACTTATAAAAAAGGGTATCATTTATTTAAAAAATTTGAAAAGGTATTTTTTACTACTTTTTGCAGCATATAACAATTTTGAATTGTTTTTAAAATAATTGTACGACTCCAAACATTCTAACTCTGACATATTTCTTGCGACAAAATAAACGTACCTAACCTCAAAACAACTTATGACATTGACATCACAGATTAACAATAGTGGCTGCGTTCAGAAACGTCCGAGTGTGGCTTGGGAAGAAGGGATTCCCAACTTTGGAATACAAGCATATCAAAAGTATATAAGTAGTCGACTTTTTGGTTAGGACAATAGGTATGCATCATATATGCGAGACTGGCACTAGTATAGTAAACGCTGTGTAAAAAAGAGTAAAAAAACAGTTAGCGTCCTCTATTAGTGTTATAAATTATAGAGTATGCCTACATGATATAGAGTACAATACTCTATTTTAGATTACGGTTGGCAACCCTAGATCCAAGTCTCATCCGTGTCCACGCGCCATTGTGCACCACTTATCACTTTGGATATCAGTAATTGCCATAATTTATCTTTCTAAAAGATGGCATTGTCTGATGACTATAACACAATATACTGGCACTCAATGACTGGAAGAAATGATAGAATTTAGAAATGAATACTCTATTAACTAAAATAGATACCTATTAGCCTTGTTGGTATTAAGATGAATATAAATAAAACAAAAATATTGAGTCCAGAGCACAAAGTCATCACTATCAATGATAATAAAATTGAAATAGTAGAGGAATATTTATACCTAGGACACAAGGTAAAAATGAGCAAAGATAACCAAATAGCAGAATTGCCAAGACGAATAGGAGAGCTGGGCTGCTTTTGGCAAACTCAAACATATCTTCGAGAACAAAGATCCCAATTAGCCTAAAAAGAAAAGCCTTTGAATCATGCATTCTGCCAGTGATGACGTATGGAGTGGAGACTATGGCCCTTACAAAGAAAAGTGTAGAAAAGCTCAAATGCCACGCAACGATCCATGGAGAGATCCATGCTTGGAGTAAGCCTAAGAGATAGAATTAGAAATGACGAAATTAGGCGCAGAACTAGAGTAGTGGATATCATGGATCGTGTAGCGAAGCTAAAATGGCAATGGGCAGGACATGTTGCAAGGCAGGATGCTACAAGATGGCCTCCCAGAGTTCTGAAATGGAGACGATGGAAGGCCATGGAAAGGGAAGGGTGGAAAGGGAAGGAAGAGGCCTATATCCAGCAGTGGAGAGACGAAGGCTGATGAAGAAGAAGAAGAAGATTAGCCTTGTCGACTTCCTGACCTTCCTGTAGTATCAAGGAAGGACACAGGTAAAAATCCTCAATATCCCATCAACTTAGATTATCTTGTGGGAGAAATCGAAAAACCGACATATATTTTCAAAATAAAACTCTACGTATTGACGTATTCAAATTGTTGAAGGATTATGTAAAATATTATCATAACAGTTGGCTTTTTAGAGTATAATTCTTGCATAATATGACACTTGGGGCCAGTTGTTTGGTCGATAGTTAGAGTAATAGTTAGGCAAAAGGCTAAAAATAGATTTTTTATGGAAGCGGGTGTTTTGATTGGCAGAAAACAGTAAAATCTATTTTTACTACTATTTACTCAAACTCCTGATCAAACAACAGGCCCTTTAGATGCAATAACCACCGGTAACTATTTGCATTAGAAGGGAAATTTGAGTCCTTCCTGAAATCAAGGAACAAAACGTCTGAAAGGAGGAACACCCTTCTAATGGCGTTCTATCAATTTCCCAAAGAACCAGACGTGTAACTGTTCTAATTTACAAACTGGACAATCCTGGTTTACTAAAGAGTACAGTGAAAGAAAAAAATAATAGAAACATTAAAGACTCAACAAATTTATAGAGTTTTATAATAAAAAAATATAGATTGTAAAACAATTTATTTTATTAAAATTATTCAGAACATAATTTACGTACGGTAGGCAATCACGACTATAAAAGAATATCTAATATTACTTTTACAATTCATCAAACAGTTATTTATAGTCGTGTTATATTTTTAGTCGACTTAAATAGTCGAATGTTTATTTCTGACCGCTTTTTTATCGACACAGACACGTGTGGGTACATCACATGACATTTAAATGACATGACGTCTAAATTCGTTTAAAATGAACGAATATACCTACCTACTTAGGTCCGGTTGTTTCAAGTTCGATCAAAGTAAGCGGCCGATCAAACCATAGATTTTTACGAAAACGGATCGTCTGATTGGTGGAGAACGTAAAAATCTATGCTTTTAAAGAACGCTTACTTTAATCCAACTTGAAACAACCGGCCCTAAGGTAGGTACTAATGTATGTAAAGAGTTCCTAATGGCATGTGTACCTACCTACACGGATGGGACATCCGATATTATGTTATCTATGGACACCCGCTATGCGCGGGCATACAAACTTGCCAGCGCTATGCGCAGGCAGAGCTGCTATTGAGAATTTGTATCTCTAAATAACAATAATAATAATATTATTATTTGGACCATTTGTATAGCGCCGTTTTCGTGAATACTCACCTCAGGGCGCTTCACACAAAACAACTTACTGACTTAAGGCCGGCCGCACTTTAGATACGAATTATTACGTACGTATTCGTACGTATTGGAGAGCGCACATTGATTGCGTCTTGCGTTGTCACGATCAGTTACTTTGCGCATTTCTCCAATGACGTTTGTGCCAAATGAATAATCTGTATCTTATGTAAAACTCTATTATGGCAGACTTAAATAATGACAAATTTCATGACTATCTATCTAATAGATTCATAAATGCTGGTGAGAATCGAAGTGCAACGAGAGCTCATAACATCGGAGAAATATTTAAAAGTTTTTTTTCGGAGTACATAATTATACCTCACCTTCATTAAACCAAATTATTTAACTTACAGGTATTTTTTTTAGTTCTTTAGAGATTCTCCGCCATGATCTGCGCTGATGGTCACGTAGTTGAATCACTTTGGTCCCACAAACATTTGGTCATTGCCAAATTGACAAAATTTTCAATATCCATCGTTCGAAATCGCAAAAATTTCCGAAGAAATCCGGATCGTGTCGGACGTCGCATCTATACGTGCGTACACGCACTACTAAATCGTGTTCAGTACTACTTCGAAGGTCAGGAATGCACTTGCGTATTCGTACGTATACGTACTACTCAATTTCGTACGAAAACGCATCCAGTGTGCGGCCGACGTTAAACACTTATTTACTATTACATAGTCGTACTTACTCACTAGATGACATGCAAAAAATGGAATTAACATTTAAAACTATAAAAGTTGGGAGTGCTAGAAGGAATCAGGTATTTTCGCGGAGTGCATACTAGGAGTGGGAAACATTGCGAAGTTATGTAACGGTCTGATTCTATAGGTTTTTATATGATTGTCTAAACAAATGCGTCTTTAGCTGTTTTTTGAACTGTGGTAAGCTGTTTGTTTGTCTCAGCTTATTTGGTAGTTTATTCCAGAAATTTGGTCCGGCCACCGCGAAAGCACGGTCACCAAAATTGGGTTTGTGGATGCGATTTACTTCAACTAACCTATTTGTATTAGATGTTGATGTTGAGCGAAGAGTTAGTTGTCTGTTATTTGCGGAAAATGGAATGCAAAGTCGGTAATGCATTGAGGGGCCATGTTGTGAATAGCCTTGAATATTGTGAGGCATGACTTATATTCAATAAAGCTTTATTATAAATAAATATATACCTTCCAATATACTTAATGGTCTTAGTACACAAAATCAGTTTAGTATACATACACACATCGTGTATTTCGATCGTAATCATAAGTATTACATATCAGTACGATAATAGTGTATTACACATGACAATAACTACTTTCTGCACTGAATAATTTTGGTGAATTTTAAGTAAGGTTTTATAAAATTAAAAATGTTCTCAGGTTTTTACATCACACATCAGCCCCGATGATGGACCCTGCAATGGGATCCGAACGTCGGCCAGAGAGGTCAGATTCACACGAAAGAATATCACAGAAAACTACATAAAACGTTGAACCTTTATTTTTTGACCAATGAAATATATTCTGTTTGAATAGCAATTATTATTGTATTTATTTAGGTTAAAGTGATTTTATTATAGTTTTTATCGTAATTACTTTTTTTATTAATGATGTATTGATATTGTCATGTGTAAGTTTTTGTTTTCGAATCACTCTATACGGGGTGAAACGCAGCTATTCCACGGTAGTCCATCAAAGCAGGAATTTACAGGTAAATTCCTGCTTTGATTACGAGTCGAAAATGTTCCAGACTTGAAAAGTATGAATGCTTAGAAAAATTAACATCATTTAGTTATTTTGCGCTACGTGTCATGCTTATTAGTGGCAGGTGAGCACGCGCAGTATTGACCTTCTTTAGCCCTTGCTTATTAGTGGCATGTGTGTACGCACATGCTCATTAGTGGCATGCTCAAAAATTAACCGCCGGTTGATTTATGAGCATGCTAATGTCATTCACTATGAGAAGGGGTATCTTTTGAGCATGTGTAAACAGACTTGCTTATTATGAGCATGCTAATGTCATTCGCGGCTAGTGTCGATTATCAATGCGATCTTCTCAGTCCGCGACAGATGAAACAAATATGGCGCGCTGGGGAGATGATAAAACATTACTTTTCGTGACTTATTATAGGAATCACGAATGTCTGTGGAATACTCGGTCACCGGTATCTAAAAAATGTTTATGAAACTTTATTAAAAAACGTGAATCATCAAATCTTACAATAAAAATTATAAAAACTAAAATCAAAAATATTTTCATTTATTGGTTCACTTGAATTTTTTATTTCAGTTAGTAGTTTCCATTTTGAACAAGAGCGTCTCTATTCCATGACAAGAGCATGCCAGTAATGAGCACGTGTGTTTGATTAAACCCAGGAACTGTTTTGATTTATTGGTTCACTTGAATTTTCTATTTCAGTTTGCAAAGTTTCAATTTTGAACTAGAGTTCCTCTTTATTCTATGACAAGAGCATGCCACTAATAAGCGTGTGTGTTTGATTGTAGCTTTGAGCACGCTTATTTATGAGCATGCTTAAAATAAGCACGCTAATGATGAGCAAGTGTGTACAGTTGTTAGGGCATGCGGGTTTTGAGCATGCTAATGAGCAGGCCAGTAATAACTTTTAATCAGGGTCGGCTAGGAGTGATATTGTTACATAGAAATCACTTTTCACCGTACTAACCCTGGTGGATCTTTTAGAGAATTTTATTCCATTGATCCCTATCATGAACCAGTTCTCTTTGGCCCGGTTGCATCAAGTTGGATTAAAGTAAAATTTTGTTTAAAGCATAGATTTTTGTATTCTCCACCAATCGAACGATCAATTTCCATAAAAATCTACGCTTTAAACGAACTTTTATTTTAATCCAACTTGAAACAACCGGGCCTTAGACTGTTGAGTTATCTGGAGGAAACACGACTTTGACTTAACCATGTATTTTTCACCAATCTCCAACCTGCCGCAGCTACGACATCAAACCACACTCGCTACGCCACTCGTCTCATTCTCCAATCCATCGCTCATCGTCAGCCTTATCGCTCCACTGTCTTCGCCACCTCCAGCAGCGAACAGCATCTGCTTCCGGCGGTACCACCATCACCCTCGACTTCACTGCGATGCGCCACCTACATCAGTCATCAGCACCATCTCCAGCTCACAGCACGATCTTCACCTTGACCGCTTCCTGCACCCGCTACAGGAACAAAATTGACGACCCCAGGCCCACCCAATCAGCTCCACAGCGGACCGCCACGTTATCTACCAAGGTCGAACGGCAATGCACTGATTGAACTCATTCAAAAATAAATAAACAACGTAAAACTGACCGCGGTTTTCGGTTCACATCATCTTTTTTCTTCCTGTAATAAATTGTACAAAAGTGAGATACGAGACAAGGTACCCCAGAGATTTGTTTCTTAATAATCTCTATATGACCAAAAAAATAAAATTGTGTTGCATAATATTACGAAGGCAGTGAAGGTTATATAAATAACATACTTATTAGGGCCGGTTGTTTCAAGTTGGATTAAAGTAAGCGTTCTTTTAAAGCATAGATTTTTACGTTCTCCACCAATCAGACGATCCGTTTTCGTAAAAATCTATGCTTTAATCGACCGCTTAATTTGATCGAACTTGAAACAACCGGGCCTTAGTATCATAATTATAATAAAGGTGTAGGAGATTTAACTTTTGTACGATTAAATTAATAATTAAATATTTGCATCAAAAGTTGCTTTATTATTAATATAACATAATATTCCGACTAATAAAAAAGTACTGCGCTAATAATACCTTTATTTAGTTAAAGAATTGCCAAAATTTAAATAAATAAGGTGCACTTTAAACTGCACATTTTAATTTATATTCTTATTTCTCAGCCAATTCCGGGATTGGTCTTCCTTAATCCCGGGATTGGAAAAATGTTCGGAATTATAATCCCCAGTTGCACGCAACTGTTTTCTACCGATCTCCGGGTTAACCACCGAGATCAAAATCTCAGCGCGCGTTCACAGTGCATACGGGGATTAATCACATCTACATCTCTGAGATATGTCTCATCGTATCATCTCGCGGACATGGGCCATTACTCTAGACTAGACTAGACCAAAACTATTGACTGTAATACGCGTTAAGGTACTGATACACATGCCTATTTTTGAGCACGCTCATTAGCATGCTCAAAACTAGCATTCTCTAACAACTGTACACACTTGCTCGTTATTATCATTCTTATTTTGTGCAAAACTAACAATCAAACACACAAGCTTTCGTCATAAAATAGAGGCGCTCTTGTTCAAAATGGAAACTTTGCAAACTGAAGTATGAAATTCAAGTGAAGTAAATCAAAACAGTTCCCAACAGTTTCCATCTGCACATTTTTTATTTTAGTTTTTATAATGTTTATTGTAAGATTTGAATCATTCATGTCTTTTAATAATTAAAGTTTCATAAACATTATTTCTTGCTATATTATTTTTATATAGCGTTGATCGAGTATTCCACAGGCATTCGTGATTTAAGTCACGAAAAGTAATGTTTTGTCATCTCCCCAACGCGCCATATTTGTTTCATCTGTCGCGGACTTAGAAGATCGCATCGATAATCGATATTAGCCGCGAATGACAGCATGCTAAATGTATTTTAGTAAGGTTCTTAACATTTTATTTAGCAGTAAACTAGCAAATAAAATTTCCGGTATTAGAAGTAAACACATTAATAGTAGTGATGGGTCCGCTCTGTACTAACTACTACAATGTAGTACGACATTACTATACTATATCAGACTACATCACACCTTTTGAAGTGTAGTGCACACTACAAACTATACACTCTTCAAAGTTATTGAAAGTACGAGTAGGTACATACGTACATTTTTTATGTTAAATTTTTAGGAAGTCGATGTAGATAAATGAAGAAATTTATGGAAATCGAAACACCCCTCCATGGTTTGAAAAATTTTGGGACTGAATGAAGAAATCTCCGGAAACTGAAACAACCCTCTCCCCCCATGGCTTTAAAAAAATTCTAGTAGCACGCTTTTCAAGAAGCACTTCTTATAGGTCATTACAATTTTGTAGTACTACAATTGGTTCACTTCATTAGTACTACAATTAATTAACTTCATGTAGTTTTTACTACAAATGTAATGTAAATTTTGTGGTCTTCAAGCTGGTGAACGTGTGTGTGTTGTAGTCTTCATTTTGAAATGTAGTTTTCCCTTCGCTACATCATGCTTATAAGCAAGCCTGGTCGCACATGCTCAAAAGATACCCCTTCCATCCGCAAATCAAATAAGCACGCTCATAAATCAACCGACGGTTGATTTATGAGCGTGCAATGTGCGAACACACATGTTACTAATTAGCAATAGCTCAAGAATGTCAATACTGCGCCTGCGCCTTTAAGCTTCACTAGACGTTCATACCGCATTCCGCGGCGTCATAAATTACGCGATCGTTTGGCGTTTGGCGCCTGCTCCTCTTTGCCAAACTCGTATCGAAATCCGGAATGTCAAATCTCCACCACCGACGCCGCGCCGTGACGCAACGATCCGCGCCCAATAATAAATATTAAATTATAAACAGTAAACAACTCTGATAGCCGGAAAAACTTGTTGAACATTTTTTCCCGCGCTGTCAGAAGCGGATTGGAAGACATTGTACCATAGAAAAGAGATACGACATTGTACCAGGTACGGTCAAGAACCAAATTCAGTATCAAATATACAGTTATCTTTGCAGAATGTTTCAACAATTTTGTCAATATTTAAAGAGTTAAGGTTGTTATTACGGTCGTTAGACATATTTAACTGTAATTTCGGATATTTTATACGCACCGTATGTATTACCGAGAAGCGAATCTCGACGTTTCGTTGAATACTTATCCAACGTCATCAAGAGGACGACCTTTTGACCATTGAAATATACAAACATCCCAATTTCAATAGAGATGACAGTTACAAACTATCAAGTATTTGGCGCCCTGTTCTAACGACACTGATTCAACCCTTGAGAGAAGTCGCAGTAAAATCCGCCGACGTAACTAGTACATATTGCACACTGGCGACCTCTATTGTAGAAGAGAACACTCCACAACAAAGTGCATACAATTTACGCCCTAGAAAGCAGCACCTTTAATCAGTCCGACCTCCACCTCCGCGGGTAAAGGTCGTCCTCCTGATGACGTTGGATAAGTATCCAACGAAACGTCGAGATTCGTTTCTCGGTAATACCCAGGATTGCCCTTTCGGGATCCCTCGAAATTGGAATTTCTAATCTCGCGGGATCCCTACGGATCGGGATCCCGAAAACTTTTGTGTTTTTTTTTGCTTATAGAGCTGAATAGCAATTAACGACAATGCCTTGCATTTTTATATCAGCAATTTTAATAAAATGTTCATTATTAATCATTGCATCAAAGTTTTTGTAGGCGTTTTTCCAAGCATCAATCAATGTAGTAGAGTAAAAACTACCAACTAGAAGTAGTTTTTATTACTATGTTAGGTTGATAAAGTACATCAAATATTATTCAAAGCTATTTTCATTATTTGAATGTAACATGAACATAAGTTTTATGTACTTACTAAAAGCTTTATAGACATATACGTACAATTAAACGAAACATAAAAAATGCTGATAAATCCCGATAATCTCGTCCGATTTTTCGGTTCGGGATTGATCTCGTAAAATGACTCGAGATCTCGCGGGATCGGGATTGCATTCCCTAGTCGTAAGTAATTAAGATAAATTATAGATGACTTACAGAAACGAAGCCATTTATATGAGAAAGTATGTATGGAATTCTCAGGCGTATTCTAGTGTATATGTTAATAATTCGGATGAATGTCATATAGGTATACATGAACAAAGAATATTGCTTCATGCTCTAATCAAAATATAGAAGTTTCCTTTGTTCGTTATAAAACAGAATTCGTCATTTATTGGCACATTTCATACTAAATAATAACTAAGGTATTTATAATAAAAACTAACTTTTAATTAGTGAGTAAAGCCTCAAAATGCGGTAATAAATAGAAAACACTGTTTGAAATCATATCTTTATATTAAAAAGCCTTTTAAAATCAACAAAAAACGTAAAAATTTCTTGCAGATTTAAAACATTATAACTTTATTAATATTGAACATTTCTTAATTATCTAAGTACGGATTTTAGATAGTGAAATAAGCTTTATAAGCTGTATAAAAAAAGCATAATATGCTTACATATAAATATTCATTAAAACTTTGTTTCCCCTACAACACTAAAAACTGTTTTGGCCGCGGCCTGTCGATTAATGCTTCTATTTTCTTAATTATCGTAAATAATGTTCAGTTTATTACTTCTATATTAGAACGAAGGTTCTAACTAAGCTATTGCCCTAAAAAAGTGCAGTATAGAATATAAATTCCGATATAAATTAATAATTGTGATGTTCTTACGTGCGTAGGCAATGTAACTCGGCCTCCGCACTTGGGAATAATCGGGTTCTTCTAGTAATACGCGTTACGTAGGTAACAACATTTATTGGAGACACTACTTTATAATACAAATGTACAACTGATTCGGACCCCGGTGAATCTCGTTCTGCCCGGTGCGGCGCAACAGCACGGACGCCATTCACTCGTCTCGCTCGCACGCTTGCCTCTCCCTCATCCAAGCGTCCGCACATTCGTCACAATAATAAAAACCCACATTTTCGTAAAAAAAAAAAAACCGAAATACACGAGTACACGCACGAATTTTCGCAATTCTTCCAGTCAAAGTATCTTGTATTTTAAAAAAATGTAATCCATCATTCATTAAAATATTTCCAGTGTATTTTTTGGCTGTTATTATTAATAATTTATTTTAATATTCTAAAAATTCCACATTGAAATTAATATTACACGCTCAAGGAGGCCCGAAGCCAATCAATATTTTTTCTAGGGTCATCTAGAGGTCACGGCCATCTTCCATTTTATCTGATTGTAATCAACCCATGTAACATAATCAATCTTATGTAAGGAATCAATACATTACTAATACTTTCAAACGTTCAAAATAGTATCTATGTATTTAATGTCTATATAATATTGAACGTCTGTCTGTCTGTTCTCTATACAAACCTACATATACCCTTTGACCGATTTAAGTTACTCTTTAGGGATCCTACGCAAATCGTAAATACCCCTCAATCCATTCCATTTAAAAATCCATTCCCCCTAAAATTATTGTACTACGCGTTCGTTCGAAGCAACCTGGAATATGCAACTCGAGTGTGGAACCCGCAAAAAATTACATACATTGCGAGACTTGAACAGATACAAAAGAAGTTTCTTCGCCACCTCAACACTAGATTTAACTTATCTTTTGACTCTTATCATAAAGCACTACATTTCCACAACTTAAAAACTCTGGAACAGCGAAGAGCACGTGCTGATCTAACACTATTATTTAAACTACTGAGATTATCTCGACTGTCCCAATCAACTGAACTTTATCTCTTTTCATGTTCCCTGCAGACGTGCCAGACAAAACGTGCTCTTCCATGTTCCGAGAAATAGAGCGTCCCATACACATTTTATATCGCGCATGCAAAGCTTTCAATAAAGCCATGTATTCACTAGGGGACAAATTGTCCCTCAACAGCACGCGCGGCATAGAGTCTATGTGACGTTGCAACCTCGTGCACTGTTCCGCGACGTCACGCACAACATAGCGCGGCATTTCTACGTTGCCATGCGCACGGTACCCGAGCGGGCTCACTGCAACATTACGCGGAGCGCCAGTACCACGTGGTATGTTTACAAGTGAATACGCATGCGCTGTATCTGTCAAGATGACAGTGTGGGGAATCGAAATTGTTCTTGAACTCACCGAGCTGTATCTATCGAAGATCGCATAGAATGTTCGTCCTTCTTTCTCTTTGCAGTAAATAATTTCGCATTCTCCTCTTACGTTTCGATAAACTCATTAACATAAACAGATAGGCAGCTATTATCATAACCTCATAGGGCGACATTTCCGCGACGTGTGGAAAAGGCGACCCTCGTAGCGCAGTGGGTATGATACTGGCTTCCCACACCGAGGGTTCCGGGTTCGATTCCCGGTGAGGTCACAATTTAATCAATGTGATTTACTCAAGCCTGGGTGTTTTGTGACGTATTTCGCTTCTGTAATTGGGCCTCCTGGCCTGTTGAAGCGTAAAATAAATAAATAAAATAAATAAATAAAACAATAATTATTTGCAAAAAGGAGCTTGTTTTTAATAATATTCAATTTACTACAGTAAAACCTCGTTAATTTGAAATTGCGACCCAAAAAAACATTTCGAATTGCGTGGAACCCCGTTTTCGCCAAATGAGATACCGCAGCTGTCATAACCTCAACGGGTGACATTTCCGCGACAAGATATGCGAGTCCCGGTGTGTCAAATGACCGCGTCATTGTCCCCGAAACATGAGCGTAGATGTTGATGCGACATGCCGAGCGGAATGTTTCGCGATTTGTCCCCTAGTGAATACATGGCTTAAGTCGTTACCCAATTGCGTATTGTTTATGACTTTGCGTCCTTTGCGACATAACTTTGTACTAGCTAGGCCAGCATCCGCCAATTCCTATATCACGAAAAAATATTTACCTGCCCTCGATTTCATTTGAAAAACTATTTTTATTCTGTATTCATTTGTGAATACATTCTTCAAGTTTCGTTGATAACGATACGTCAATAAAGCCACTGTCCACGAATGAGATTTTTAACGCGAGACAACCTCAGATAAAAGATTACTGCTCCAAACAAATTCTTTAAAGATCGCTCTCGGCTTTCGTAATCATAGACACACAGTACCTAACTTCAATTTATTTTACATCAAATGTTAGTTCATTCACCATTGATGTCCCGTTCGTCAATTGGTTGAATGAAGAATTGTAATATATCTGCATGACGTCCGTCTGAGCGCAAAGGGAGCGTACGCGCCATGCGGGGCGCGCCTCACGAAGCCCATCACGAAAGCACGCACTTGGAGAGCTATTTAGAACCGCTAATTGTACCATGTCGCGACATTGTTACATTTTGTACGGAAGAAACAAAAAACCAGAAGCACATTTATTTTCACTAAGGATCCCAGATTCCTGACATATATCATCCCTTGGCAAAAAGAAATGCCATCACAAGAATGAATCTCCCCAGGCTAAATGTTTGTTCAGACGTTATTAAAGAGTTTAAATTTACAATGTACAATTTGTTACTTATTAAAGAATTTGCGCTACCGGTTTCGACACGTCCGTGTCATTAACGAGCGTTATTTAAACTATTCTAAAATGCAAAAGTACTGTATTAGGTGTCTTTAGGGGGCGGGGGTGATTTGTGGAGTGGGAGGGGCGAGGGAGGTAAATTAGTAGCGTAAATTCATTAATAAGTAACAAATTGTACATTGTAAATTTAAACTCTTTAATAATGTCTGAAAGAAATTGTTACATTGTAAGTGCCCAAGAAATACAATAAATGTTTGTTATTTAATGCCTTATGTTTGTCAAGCAGTTCAGAATAAAAAATTGTTTACTTTTATTCTTATATATACAAATAATCATGTTGGATGATTTCACTAGAAGAATCTGTGTCGAGACAGGCATAGTTCACAATTGTTTCTTTACAAGTATCGTGTAGGTACCTATACAAAAAAAAAAAAATTATGTACTTCCTTATTTAAGTAATGTTCCGCACAGAACAGGCAACAAAGAGGCGGTCCGCTGATTCCGCTTCAGAAGCCTTCGGGATGTCTCACACAGCACGGGCGCACCGTGTGAGCAGCTGGAAAAAAAGCGATATTAGTACACGGGAATGTGCACCAGAGGCGACAGCAAAGAATTTGCTTCGAGCAAAATGTCTAAACTCGACGAGGTCGTCAAGAATAATCGTCTTAAAAAAGACGGTTGAACTGCGAAGAAATACTTAGCTTGGCAAAATCAGCGCCAGCGGTCAGCACTCCGCAGAAGCAGTAGGTACCGAGCGTGAACGTCCGCTCAGAGTCAGCACACCGCAGAAGCAGTAGGTACCGAGCGTGAATGTCCGCTCCGTGTCAGCACACCGCAAGGCGATCGCCGCCGATAGCAAGTACCGGACGTGAAGCGAGAGCGCTCGGCGTTAGCAGGCAGCAACAGCAGATCTTGATGACGTAGTTCGGCTCGAGCTCGAGAGCGAGCGATGTCAGCAGGCAGCAAAATCGTAGGAGGTAGTCGGGTAAGTAAATGAAACACACGTGAAGGGTTTGCCACGGCGTTTTAAACCAGACTGAAGGCCGGTCCGCCTTGAATGCGATATTTATACCCTCGGCCGGGACCAGGAGGCCCCGGCCTCGAAGCCAATTAAAACAAGTTACAGTTTGCATACAAATGGCGCGTTTCGGCCGCTTATTTCTACTACATATATTACAGTTTTTTAATTATTAAATTAAACGCACCTCCCCCGGAGGATTTACATATATGTCATTACATGGACTGCGTCTCAATAAACAGCCTGACATATTGCGTGGCAACCTTGAGACATTATTATTAAAGCAACAGTTAAAATATATCTCATTTTCTGGCCCGGTGGGCTATGAAATTTCAACAATTAAATCTCTTAAAAATCCAAATTAACTTTTAGGTTTAGTTTTTTGTGTCTATTATATAGAGTGCGTCGCAGCGCATCTGTTGATATATCACACTTTATTGTAAGTCGCAGCTTACTATAGTTATGAATTTTTAAACTTTTCAACAAAAAACTAATTTTGTAATTTATTCAAAATTATTTGCACATATGAGTGTGTATATTCTCTAGATAGGTCTTGATCCACTGATCATTATACAAAAAGAATTATCAAAATCGGACACCTCTGACGGAAGTTATTCCGGTTTGTGTGTTTTCATGAGCATTTGTATGGAAAAAACCCAGCCCAGTATGTCGCTCATAAGCGGCGGCTGGTTTTGTGTTGGTGGTGTCAGACTTATGTTTCCATATTAATGTGATTGTGATTCACTCATTAATAATGTATTTGAAAAAGTATTTAGATTTTTCCTTGCCATAAAAAATTTATGTTTTTTACCAATGATCTGTTGGCAATCTGTTATGCCATACAGTCAGTCATTTATTGTGTCATCTGTAGACAACTTTTTATGTCTTACAGCGTGTGTGCATGTGTGTGACTCTACTACTTATCTTTTATAAGTGGTGAGACAACTTTAATGTTGCTTATCTGGCAAATATGATGATAATAGGGTACAAAGTGCGCCTTGTGCGCAAATAAAAACATCTCCCGCCCGCTCTTTTTATTAAAACAATGAAAATGCGGTATTTTATTACATAGAATTGTGATTCAGGTCCATCTGAAATCAAAAAACCATTAATTTCCATCATATTAGAGAGCTCTGAAATGTTAAAAAATCTGAACATTAATATTTTCATATAATATTTTCAGTAAAAACATACACATTTCAGATCATGCACTCTAACGCATTTCCATTGTCATCAGCGGGATGCGTTCTCATGGAGCTGAGGCTCCGCATTCGCTCATCCCCTCTCCCGGGTGCCGCCGCCTGACGCCGAGACACGTATAAGGACAACCACCGCGGCCGAGAACTCGCGCGCTGTCCTCGGCACGGTACCCATCCCCAACCGGGTCACGGCGATCGGCGTTGGCCCTGAAAGGGGCCTTTGCTCTGCTTCATTCACATCAGAAATTTCTATCATTTATATGACGTGATTACGTCAACCACAGAGCTCGAAAGTTCGGTTGCCTGACGGTAGGCGCAGGCTTTGTCCTGTCCATAACAAGTAAGGTATCCCAATAATAATAATTTCGTTGTCTCTCTTTCCATCCGTAACTTCTAATAAATATTTTTTCTTTTTAATCTTTTTTTATTTCCTGTGCTAGGAGGGTCGCTACTAGGGAATGCAATCCCGAGTCGGGATTGCCATTTCGGGATCCCTCGAGATTAGAATTTCTAATCCCGCGGGATCCTACGGATCGGGATCCCGAATACTTTTGTGTTTTTTTTTGTTTATAGAGCTGAATAGCAATTAACGACAATGCCTTGCATTTTTATATCAGCAATTTTAATTAAATGTTCATTATTAATCATTGCATTAATGTTTTTGTTGGCGTTCTTCCAAGCATCAATCAGTCAATGTAGTAGAGTAAAACCTACTAACTAGTATCTAGTAGTTTTTATTACTATGTTAGGTTGATAAAATACAGCAAATATTATTCAAAGATATTTTCATTATTTGAATGTGAAATGAACGTAAGTTTTAAGTACTTACTAAAAGCTCTATAGACATATACAATTAAACATACAAAACATAAAAAATGCTGATCAATCCCGATAATCTCGTCCGATTTTTCGGTTCGGGATTGATCTCGTAAAATGCCTCGAGATCTCGCGGGATCGGGATTGCATTCCCTAGTCGCTACATATTAGGTCCTTACATATGAAATTTTTGTTTAGTATGGGAGGAACATAAAGCCGATTTTTTTTTATTATAATATATTTATTTAATCAAAGTATGTACCATTGCTATCTATGCACTTTTGCCATCTCATAGGTAGTTCATCGATCCCTTTACTAAAAAAACCATTCGGACGGGAATCAATAAAATCTTTGAAGGCGGTTTGGACTGCCCCATCGGAGTTGAAATTTTTCCTTTGCAAGAAGTTATCCAAATTTCAAAAAAAATGGTAATCTGTTGGGGCAAGGTCCGGAGAGTACGGTGGATGTCTTAGACATTCAATTCAATTGAAGCTCCTCTAATTTTGTAGCCGTCTGTTGTGCAGTGTGTGGTCTAGCGTTATCATGAAGCAGCAGTGGCCTAGAGCGATAAACCAGCCTCGGTTGTTTAGCAGCTAGCTTTTCCATCATGGTTTGCAGTTGCTGACAATAGACATCTGCCGTAATCGTCTGGCCAGATTTAAGAAAGCTGTAGTGAACGACACCAGCACTAGTCCACCAACCGCTCACAAGTAACTTTTTTGGAGTCAATTTTCGCTTGGGGCATGGTTTGGCTGGTTCGGCAGGGTTCAGCCATTGCGATGAGCGCTTCCGATTATCGTACAGGATCCACTTTTCATCACAGGTAATGATTCGATTTAAAATCCCTTCATTATTGTGCCGGTTGAGTAATGCAACGCAGCAGTCAACGCGCGTTTGTTGATTTGCTTCACTCAATTCGTGAGGTACCCACCTTTCAAGCTTTTTCACCTTACCAATTTGCTTCAAGTGGATTAAAACAGTTTTATCACTAACAGCGCAGCCTGCAGCTAACTCGGATGTGGTTTGCGATGGATCCGCTTCCACAATAGCCTTCAATTCTTCATTAACAACTTTGGTCTCCGGCCGTCCACGGGGCTTGTTCTGCAGGTCGAAATTTCCAGAACGAAAACGTTGGAACCAAAAACGCACTGTGTTTTCTTTTGCGGCACCGTCGCCATACACATCATTAATCCTTCGAGCCGTTTCTGGAGCACTGGTGCCACGGTGGAACTCGTACTCGTAAATAACGCGATATTTCAAGTTTTTCACTTTGTAAACTGAGTGAGGCAAAGAAAAAAACAAATGAATTATAGTTTTCAAAACACAAATACATGAGTAAATAGCTGTATAAATTTGGATTTGGAATTCCTAACCAAAGAGAAGAGATATTTGAGATCAAATTTGCCAGTACGGCAAAACGCCAATTTCATATGTAAGGACCTAAAATTTACTCTTGCTGTACACAGGTTTGAGTTTTTATCTCCTCCTACCAATCTCCAGTTCAACACGAGAACTGAGATATATCTTGACTAAATCTCGGAGATTTATCTCATTCCCTGGACACTTAGATTCATTACAGCGGACTGGAAAAACATTGGTGGTACTGGGCAATGCCCAATACCACCAAAAGCATTTCATTGCCTTATTTGAAGACGACAGAGTTTCCGTGAATCGGGAATTAGATATGGTTAACAAGACTGCTTAAAGGCGGCCATATACGCTGCGGTAGACCGTAGAGGTACATCTGTTCGGTCGACCTCTAGATACGTACCGCAGCGTGTGTGGTGTTCGCGGGTGGAGGTTTCCAGACCTGTACAGGTGACCGCAGAAGAATTGAAATTCTATACTTTTTGTCTGTGCGGCCGCGGCTGGCAAATCTGTGCGTGTGTGGCGCTCTCAGTTTATATTCTCTATTCTATGCTCTCAGTATCTCTCTATTATGTGATGTCGTAGCTGTGACAGGAAGAGGTTATGTTGGGTGCAATGTTTTTTAAATGGAAAGTCTTAAGCGTTGTAAAGAAATCGAAGTTTATAAATTGGAACCGTATCTTTAGCGCGTAAAAAATACCACGATCGACCCAAAATTGCTGCAAAAACTAAAAGAATTGGAGCCTGATGCCAATATGAATATGGTTATAAAATTATTCATATAAATTAATTGTTAATATTTTTTAAAACATATTTTATAATTTTGATTCGTATTTTTCTCTTCAGATTTAACTATAAATAAAGGCTAAACTTTATTTTATGGCCTCACTCGATTTTCTTAAAAATAAGTATCCTGATGGCAAAACTGAAATCAAAATTTGGCGGTCGTTAGTATTAAAATCTAAATAAATGAATATTTTAAACAAAACTATTTTATTAGGTACCTGCAGGTAATCTTTTCGCAGAACATTAAACAAAAGGCATCACACGTCTCCGGAATTATTTTACCGAGACCTTGAGGTGATATGATACTAGAGAATTTAAGGCATTAGTATGATCTCCCTATTGCAAAAAATCTTAAAGGGAAATCTATTGCAAAAAATCTTAAAGGCCTCTCCCATACAAAGTTTGCATATTCGCCGCCATTTTATAAAAAATCTTAGCCACAAATTAAATGTATATAAATCGATAGAGGACTTTCATACAAACTTAAAACTATTCGGTCATAAAATCCTAAAGCGTCATGTTTCTGAGATATTCACATATAAAAAATGTTATTTTGTACCTATGAAGTGTAATACAAATGACACAATCAATAAGAAAGTATTGTTAAAAAACTAACACATAAAAACCATGTTTATATTTTACTCCCTCTCTTTGTAAATTAAGTTTACCATCATGTAATTAAATAATTGATTGACTGAAAATGAAACATGTCTAGACAAATATCGATGTCAAAAATCTCTAAAAATATCTCTTTATTATTTGATTTCTTCCCAAAAAACCTTCCCAAAAATCTGTGAACCAATTGTCATAAATTTTCGAAATTCGTATTGAAGTACCTATTATACCTACCGACGGAGTAATTCAAATTTTAAATATTCCGTGACGTTATCAGGCCGCCGCACAGTGGGTCGAAACCGTAATTTGTAATTCCTGTTCAACATTCACAGCTTCAGAGATGATTCCTTCAATCACAATTTTTCCTTATAAACTGGGTTAAATACGACTACTTCGTTCCCATCTAGCTCTTGTATTTGAACAATATCTCGTATAAAACTACTATCTACAATTGTAAAAAAATAGTGAAGTTTGCTGTTGTACTATTATATGTTCATTTAGTTAGTTTTTGGTCTACCTGTATTGGTTTTATTGTTGATTTTTATATAGTTTTATTTTTTAATTGGTTTAGCACAGCGGAGAATCTGTCATATGAAATGTCACATGTATTATGTTTAATATTGATTTTTATGAAAATTTTACCCGTTTTTATTAAAATCAGCCGTTTTGTCATCTGAGACAGGTAGGTCGACTTCAATATTTCGCGCATAATAATTATCGACACCTAACTTTTGATAGCGATCTATCACTTGAAATGGCGGCAAACATAATTTCGTTTTTTTTTTCAGTACATATCTATGAGATCTTGAGATAATTTGATATTTTAAAATAATAAAGAGTGTTTTGCATTACATGTATATATATATATATTATATGAATAAGAGAGGTGATCGGCACTCCTTTTAAATAATATCTCAATGAATTTTTCGAATATTAAAGATATTTAAAATGATGATAGTAGGTAATTAAGTATTCTACACATTTTTGAATACATCAATCTTTTCGAAATCAATTCTTCTTCCTTTTCTTCGTAAGGTTTTATGAACTTATAATAATAAGTGAAATTTTTTAAATATATTTAGGTTTTTTTTTTCATTGGAATTTAAAACGTGATGGTAATAGACACAAGCGATATATTTAAAGAAAAAAAACTGACCGAATTATTTTCAAAAGATTTTGTTTCTATTTATTATTATAGATGAAGAGAGAGCGGCAAAAGAGTGCCACAGAAAAAGCCACAGAGCGGCCGGCCATCTGTGCGGGTGCAAACTTGTCGCGACATGTACCTACCCACCGACACGTGCGGACTTCCGGGCGATCCGCGACCCGCGACCCGCGACCGGGTGACCGGGTGACCGCTAATTAGGTATGCATAATTAATTAATAATATTTATCATTATTATCGATCGATTATTTATTTGTTTGTTCGCGTTCGTATTCGCCGCGCCGGGTAGGGTGAAGAGCGTCGAGCGGTGAGTTTGATTTTAGAATGTATAATAATAATATCAATACTATAATACTTTTACTTACTATTTCATATTTAGTTTGACTTAAATGAAGTTACGAATATAAAAATCTCCATAACTATTGATATTAGGTCATGGTTGCTTGAACATTTTAGACTCATAACATAGTCAGGAATCTACCTGCCAAGTTTTTGCTGCTAGCTTTGGTACAGCCTGTACATATATCGTAAAACTACTATCTACAATTTGTAAAAAAATATGTTTGCTGTTGCATTATTAAGTTTTCATTTAGTTTTTAGTATAATTATGTTCGTTTTTTGTTGATTATTTGAGTTATTATGTACTTTTACTCACTATTTCATATTTGGTTTGACATAAAAGAAATTACGAAAATAAAAAATAATATTATAAATATATACGTTTTTTATTTTTTCGATCCATTTATCTGGTAGAGTAGCAAATTTATGTACACGCTCATAGCATCAAACGATGGTAGACTAGACAAGGTATGAGAAAAAAAAGGTTTCAAAACGGGGTTAGTCACCACTTAGCAGAAATTTAATTTTATTTGATCCGCTCCATACAAAAAATACAAAACTTTTTTGCTCAAACTATAAAGTTTAGGAAAAAGTTTCATAGGACAACTATTGATAAGGTTAATGAGCTCTATCCATCGACATAAAGAAAAAAGTAAAAAAAGAAAGTTGGTCCCTAAGTCCCTCAAATTACGGTTTCGACCCACTGTGCTTCAGTTCGGGCGGCGGCCGCGCGTTCAAACCATTCGACCGATTTACATGATCTTGACGCTGACTATCCGTTCGCTAGGCCGGTGCCGCCCCCCAAATACGAGCGCCCTAGACTATCGCCTAGTTTGCCTATATGAATGGGCCGGCCCTGTGTACGGGCGACCTCTAGAGACGTACCGCAGCGTGTGTGGTGTTCGCGGGTGGAGGTTTCCAGACCTGTACGAGTGACCGCAGAAGAATTGAAATTCGATTCTTTTTGTCTCTGCGACCGCGACGGACAAAAGGTAGGGATGGGTAAATGAAAGAAAATGTCGATATATATATATTTCGTTTCCGTTTCCCAAATATTTTAGTTTTTTTTAAAATAAAAGCTTTTTTGCGTTGCTCTGAAAAGAGTATATATTTTATTAGCAAAAGAACATAATATTTCATATTAAAATTTAAAAATAATAAAAGTACACACCTGAAAAGAGAAACAACATTTAAAGCTATTATTTTATATTATTTTATCGATTAACCGAGAAAAATATCGATGTGCAAAAAAAAGGTAACCAAAAAAGGTCGCCAAAAAAAAATATCGAAGAAAATATATCGATATATCGGGAAAAATATATCGATATATTGGGAAAAAACTATCGATATATTGGGAAAAAACTATCGATATATCGAAAAAAATATATCGATGACCAAAAAAAAGGGTCGTCAAGAAAAAATATCGATTATCCAAGAAAAAAATATCGATATTTCATATATCGCGAAAAAATATATTGACTAAATATATATTATATTGAATATATATATATATATATATATAGATATATATATATAGTATATATTATAGTATATATTGGATATTCCAAATAAATACATATTTTTTAGTTTAAAAAATGTTACTTACTTACTAGAAAAACTTCGCATTTCTATTGTACCTACTTTTCATATTTGCTTCGGTACATATATGATGCATTTGACACAATCATATGTCTTCGAATAAACAAATATTTCACCAATTGTTACTTTTTGTAAATGCATTGAAGATGGCATTTTTCTTTCGACGATTTCAGAGAGCCATTCCAGTTTAAATTTATCGCAGGATTTCTTCTTAACGGTCGCCACATCCACTCCTTTTCGACATTTTAAGGGGATGAATTTTATATAATTAATAGGTAAAATTGTATTATTCGACTCATTTCTCCGAAAGCGTGCGAAAGAATTGTGCATGTATTGTTTCATGCATTCGAGCAAAACTAAAATCTGGCAAAGGAAACTTTATTTTATAATATTGACTGTGCGGAGTGTAAAACATGTGTGTGGAGACATTTTGCTAGGTGAACGCGCGCACACGTGCACACCTTACAGGGAACGTTGATATTGGCTACAATAGTTTAGAGACTAGAAGAAATGTGTATTTGATTACACATTTTTATCGATTGTTGCGCGGTATGATCGATAATCCTGAAATTATGCAGAGCATTGGTTTGTATGTTCCTGATAATTACACTAGACATCGTCAGCATAGATTGTTTCACATTCCAATATACAGGACCAACCTGCCGATGGTTATGCCTGTTGGAAGAGCCACAGCTATGCTGAACAAAATCGCTTTGGGTATTGATATATTCCATGTGTCTGAAGGGGTTTTCCGAAGCGGGATTCTCCTACACCTTTGACCAGATTTTATGTTATTTTTAATTTATTAAATATTTTCATTTTTGATATATACTTCCTAATATGTATGCCTTAAACATTTTGTTTGTCATGTACATATTATCATGAAATAAATTGAATTGAATTGAATTGAATTGAATTGAATATCAATATATCGATATTTTTCAAACAATATCGATATATTGATATTTTTTACCCATCCCTAGTTTAGTTTCAAGCTATGTATTCACTATGGAACAAATTGCCCCTCAACATCACGCGTGGCATAGAGTCTACGTGACGTTGCAACGTCGCGCACTGTTCCGCGACGTCGCGCACAACATAGCGGAGCATTTCTACGTGTCGCGGCAACGTTGCTACGTTACCCTACTCGCACGGTACCCGAGCGAGCTTACGGCGACATCATGCTTTGCGTCAGTACCACGTGGTAAGTGAGTGAAAAATAAAATGATGTGAGGGCCAACAGCGTTCCTTAATATTGTCTTGCTTGGCTATGGAGGGCCCGATTATTTGTAATAATTGTCAAAAACAGTTGTTGTTATTCGAGAGAAATTGGCAAAAGATCCGTCAGACATTCGAAGATCGCATAGAATATCCATCCTTCTTTCTCTTTGCAGTAAATAATTTCACACCCACCACCCTTTTCTCCTCTTACGTTTCGATAACTCGTTAAAATAAATAGATAGAATAGATCGGGCGACATTTCCGTGACAAGTGATATGTGAATCCCGGTGTGTACACGTCAAATGACCGCGTCATTGTCCCCGAAACATGAGCGTAGATGTTGATGCGACATGCCGCTCGGAATGTTTCGCGATTTGTCCCCTAGTGAATACATGGCTTCAGTTTGTTTCCGACCGTTCCGGCGTCATGCCGCAAGTGCCGGGTGCGACACCGCAACAGATGACAGCTGACAGATGTGACATGCGAACACAATTGAATGCCGTCTGCCATTTTGAATAAAATATTTGACATATTATGCAATGTCATGCAAAAACCGTAGTTGAAAAAGCTGATCCTTCTAAAGTATAATTTTATAACGTGTATATGAATATATACATATAATATATTTATATAAAATCTTTAACGCGTGCAATATCACATAAAACATTGCTTAAGCAGGAAATAAAAATAAACGCACAAAAGAGCTTTAAAAAGTAGTATCCTATAACCGTATAAAAATATGCTTTTCAAACATGCGAATAGTACACTAGCGAAGGGAAAAACTACATTTCAAAATGAAGACTACAACACACACACGTTCACCAGTTTGAAGACTACAAAGTGTACACTACAATTGTAGTAAAAAATACTTGAAGTGAAGTAATTGTAGTACTACGAAATGAAGTGAAGTAATGAAGTAATTGTAGTATTAATGAAGTGAAGTAATGTAATGAAGTAATTGTAGTATTAATGAAGTGAAGTAACGAAATGAAGTAATTGTAGTATTAATGAAGTAAAGTAATGTAATGAAGTAATTGTAGTATTAATGAAGTGAAGTAATGAAATGAAGTAATTGTAGTATTAATGAAGTAATTGTAGTATTAATGAAGTAATTGTAGTATTAATGAAGTGAAGTGTAATGAAATGAAGTAATGTAGTACTAGTGAGTTAATATTTTTTTCCCAAATAAAAATTTGGCGACCCAAAAAAAATAAAAAATGTCAACGAGAAAAATATTTAAGATAAATTGACGATATTTTCTCCACAGTAACATTTGGCGACCTAACAAAAAAAGAAAAGGTCGCTAGCCAGATTTCTTCATTTGATTCCAAAAAATTTTCAAACCATGGGGGGGGGGTTGTTTCCAGAGATTTCTTCTTCGTTTAGCTACATCAACTTCCCAAAAATGGGTCCCAAAATTTTTTAACCATGGGGGGGGGGTTGTTACAGTTTCCAGAGATTTCTTCATATATCTACATCAACTTTCCAAAAATTTCACGTAAAAAATGCACTATTTAAAGTATGTTTCTCATACTTTCGATAACTTTGAAGTGTATGTACATGTGATAGTGTTGGCTTTGAAATGAAGAGTACTATTTGAAGTTTATACTTTCAATAACTTTGGTGATTGTAGTTTGTAGTGTGCACTACACTTCAAAATGTGCGAAGTGTGCACTTCAATGTAGTACTACATTGTAGTAGTGAGTACAGAGCGGACCCATTACTATAGTACACTCGAAAATCGTAGTAAGACTCATGCGGTGTACCGCAACGTGTATGGGATCTACGGGTAAGCCCATACACGTTGCGGTACGGACCGATCTGCGATATGCGGTGTACCTCTACGATGCACCGGAGTGTGTATGGCCGCCTTTATTCCCAAAGCTGATAATCCGCATCGCGCTCTACCAAAGCCGTACAATTTTGTGGGGCACTTCAAACCGTGAATATAAAAATAAAATCATGTGAGGGCCAACAGCGTTCTTTAATATTGTCTTGCTTGGCTATGGAAGGCCCGATTATTTGTAATAAATTGTCAAAATCAGTTGTTGTCATTTGAGTGAAATTGACAAAAGATCCGTCAGACATTCGAAGATCGCATAGAATATCCATCCTTCTTCCTCTTTGCAGTAAATAATTTCGCACCCACCACCTTTTTCTCCTCTTAAGTTTCGATAAACTCGTTAAAATAAATAGATACGCAGCTGCCATCATAACCTCATTGGGCGGCAAGTGTAAATAGATAAGCAGCTGTCATCATAACCTCATCGGGCGACATTTCCGCGACAAGTGATATGTGAGTCCCGGTGTGTACAGTAGCCGGCAAACATCTTGAAATTTTACGGCGTAGTGGGGGAATGCGAGGACGACAAAATTTGGGTCTCTTTGGTGGAATGGTTCATGCGCAAACTTCCCCCCACTACGCCGTAAAATTTCAAGATGTTTGCCGGCTACCGTACACGTCAAATGACCGCGTCATTGTCCCTGAAACATGAGTGTAGATGTTGATGGTGACATGCCGCGCGGAATGTTTCGCGATTTGTCCCCTAGTGAATATGGCTTTAAGAATGCGAGTCGAAAATATTGTAATATTTTGTGAAAAATATCAATTAATATGGAGATAGGCGACGATAGCGGTTTTTTTTCATAAATTGTTGCTGGATAAGCATTAATTAACGATTTATTAAAACTATCACAGACAACCAAAATATACAGACACGTACAAATAGAAATTTCTTGGCCCACGCTGTGTTTCCACTGCTGGTACAGTAGCCGGCAAACATCTTGAAATTTTACGGCGTAGTGGGGAGAAGTTTGCGCATGTACCATTCCACCAAAGAGACCCAAATTTTGTCTTCCGCGTATTACCCCACTACGCCAAAAAATTTCAAGAAGTGTGCCGGCAACTGTACCACTACGTTTAACTTGTTTAAAAAAATTACTACAAGCTTATAAATTTTGAAGCAACAGGGTAATTACACATTTTTTTAAATAGAAAAATCTTAACTTTGGTTTAGAAATTACGCTTACGAAAAAGATTTTTTTTTAATGTGTATATTAACATTAAAAAATCACGATTTTAAACTCCCGCCAAAATGCTTTTGCAAGTGACGTTAAGCATGAATTTTTATGTCATCTGACTTTTAACACGTAACAGTACATTAACGTATTTAAACACAAAACAAGCCGGCTTTTTTGTATAGTGCTTCCATAATGTCATGGAAAAAGTTTTGTAGATATTGTATGGTACCCAAATGTAGAAATTCATTCTTGAAAAATGAATCATATAACAGCATCAATCCGTCCTCCATTATTTTAAATGTGTTCTTAGATATTTATTTAATTAAAATAGGTCACAAACACGGCAAAATCTATATAAAAACCATGCGAATATCAGTAAAAACAAAGCGAAGACGAACAGTGCCAATAGAAAATAAACAAATTACAGTGACAAACACCTTAGATCACATATGGTTTATCTATAATTCTTGCTAAAAAAACGTCACGACCAATCATATCGAGTTTTAATGGAATTGTATTTTTAAAATTTTTATTATAAAAATTATGAATGAAAACATTATCCCACACCACCCATACTGAGTTACAAAATATAATTTATTTTTCTGAATCTATTTCATATATTTTCATAGATATCTGTAAAATGTGAAATTACCCTATTATGAAATGGTCAAACTAGGTACTCTTAAATAATATAATAAATGTCTTAGTAAATACGTAAGTCGATGTTTATTATAAAAAATACGCTTTTACTTCAAGAGACACGGATCGAGACGAGATTTTTAAAAATTATTATTTTTTTTTTTATATAAATGCGTATTAAATACATGCGAGGGGGACATACTTCCGCTGTGTCCAACCCTTGCCTAATGAAGGGGTTAAGTTTAGCTCTGTACAATTTTGCACTCTGGGCTTTATATTAGGTATTATATAATTTAACAAATATACCCTCCAAAAAAAATATACATCATAACAGGGTGAAACAAAGCTAGTCCACGATAGATTTCTAACTATGTACGTTATGAGTTGAAAATTTCCAAACAATGTCTTAACGTCAATAGTTATGGAGAATGTCTATTTCAAAGTTTGCATTTTTTTTAAATTAATATTTTTGTCTTATTTACTGTAAAACTGGACAATCACTACAGTAACTTATAAATATGGAATATCAATAATTCATTCGCTTTGACACAAGTCAAAAAAATAAATAAACACCTCGAAAATTTGGGAAAAAATTTTTTTTTCCATTCCATGTAAGTTCATTTTATTACAGATCAACCTTTCGTCCTTTGTCATTCGTTTGTCTCGCAGTCCATAGACGCCAACACCAAACCTCGAGTATGTTTCATTATTTCATTCTCAAGGGCTACGTTTTAATTCCATACAGAACTACGAAGAACAAATAAATATATAAACCTACTGTGCATATCCATTCGCGATGATATGTTTCTATGAAATAAATATGAGTGAATTGATTTAAAATATGTTTTACTTAACTTAAATACAAAATTTATCAATCTAATTGGGTAGGTCAGGGGATCAGGGGGCGTGCGCCGGGGAAGGGTATTTTTTTCGCCGAACAGCTCTAGTAGTGGTGAAGTTAATACACATTAATAAATAATATCACATTTCAGTCCAGTTCACCACTCCTAGAGCTGTTCGGCGAAAAAATACCCTTCCCTGCCGCGCGCCCCCCTGACCCCCTAACCATCCATGATGAGAGGGACTGCTCCTCTCGAAACTATAGTAGTGATTTAATAGCTCATATTGTGTGTGTGTATTACAAAGTAAAGTAAAACATATTTTAAATTATAATGTTGCACCACGAAGTATCTACCAAATCTTTCAATGATATGAGTGAATTGAGTTTAATATGTTTGAAAAATTTCCGGCAATACCTACTAAATGGTTAATCCTTTGTTAAATAAACAAAAGAACCCAGCGCCCAAACTTTCCGATTTTCCAGACCGGCCCTTTCCACAACCATTAGTTACTTAAAGCAGGACACGGTAATCCGGCAACCGTGGGGTCAGAGGGGATACAGTGCAACGAGGGGCACGGTGCAACAGTAGCGATATTTTTATAGCTTTTTTGAAATTGTATTTACTTTTTCTTATGTATTGGCAACCCCACAAGCCATCATCTAACTACATTGTCATTTAGCGATGCGAGTGCGCATGAGATTTTTATTTCAATATAATTGTTTTTTAGTGATATTTTGGCGAAAAAAACTGTGGATTTGTTTCGTTTTTATTCCGTCGTTTTATGGTTTTTGGTGAGTGATTGTTTTTTTACTATTACTTGTTTCATAGTTACTTTGAATTGCAAAACCATTTACTGGTAAACACAACCTCAAATTTTTATTTATTTTTTAACTGTCCGAGGTGACATGCGGGTACACTGCAACGGGGTACACTGCAACATGCTTTACTATGATCCATGCATTATTTGCTTTTGTTTTTTAGAAACAGTAAGTTAAGATGGTGCGGAACAGAAAAAGAAAGACCGATATAGGGTTACACAGCGAAAATAACATGAGAGCAGCTATACAGTTGGTGGAGGAAGGTATGAGTTCGAGGAAAGCAGGAGAGATTAAGAATATCAATTACTCCACACTGTGTAGCTATGCCAAAAAGAAAAAGTCATGTCGTGGAAAGGAAGCTGAAAATATGCGTCTCATGCCTAATTATTCGGTGTGAAAAGTTTTTCAACCAAATCAAGAAGCTAGGTTGAAAGTATATTTAATGACTTGTGTGAAAATGGCATATGGATTGGACACAATAGAGACAAGAAAACTCGCTTATGAGTTAGCGAAATACAATAACTTGGCCATTCTTGAGTTGTGGGAAACCCAAAAAATGGCGGGATTGGATTGGTTGTACGGTTTTCGAAAACGTTATTCTGACTTGACATTGAGAAAGTCCAATCGAGTGCCGTGATTATCCAAAAGCTAAGCCTAGAGTTGGTTCAACAAGAGGTAGAAAAAGAGGGAAGACAATTATTGCGACAGATACTCCAGTTAAACAAAAATTTGAGCAACAAGATAAATTAAAGGAAAACAAGAAAAATAAAGTTAAAGCCGAAGTTGTCAAGAAAACCCAAGAAAAGATACAAATAGTGTCGAAAATGCTTTTTATAGATTCTACCGCGGATTCCGAAGATTCAGATGCTACAAACTGTTCTACAGCTTTGTCAAGTAGCTCCACTGATATTCCTTTATCTAATTAAAGCACTCCAAAATAAAAGGATTTTGTTGTAGTCACGTTCAACACAGATAAACAAGTGAAATATTTCATAGGCAAGATATTAAAAGTGATCTTGATGATGAAATAGATGAATACGATATAAGTTACCTGAGAAAAAGCCACAAATCAGATGGTTTTTGTTTTCCTCTGGAGCCAGATACGGCAGCTGTTCCATAACATGATATCGAAATTATTTTGCAATCCTTTATATGGCAAACAAAAACCAAACGTCAAGCAAATGTTTTCTATTTTCCTGAAAACTTACTAAAGATATATAGATTGACCTAATTTTGTTGTTCTGTTAATTAATTCCGATGATTTTATAATAATTTATTGTAGTGTTGCATTGTGCCCCAGTTTGTGGCAGTGTGCCTCGCTGGGTGTTTTATCGTACCCCAGCCCTGGGGCACACCGCAACATAAAAATGATCTCAGTAAAATTCAAATTGCTGTGAATTGTTATGTTCTTCCATCAATCTTTCATTGCTATTTAGGTAGTAAAGCAAATACTGCCTAATGCATAAGAAAATAAATTATGTTGATTAAATAAATACTTTTCTTTCTAAAATTTAAAAACACTTTTTTGTATCACTGTGCCCCACCTGACCCTACTTAAACATATCAAAGGTCAATATAGTTAATTTGTTTTGCAAATTAAACGACACGGAATAACATTTTAACGTCAATTATAAAATCTATACTTAACTGTAATAAGGAGCATTATTTTGCATGAACTCGTGAAATTACACTTAAGATCAAGATAATACGACCCACTTGATAGACAATAGATGATTTCGACACAATAAATCGATACAGTAGGTACATAATTTGCAAAACAATAGATGGCGCTGACAGCTACGATGAACTCCGATAAAACAGATTTCTACTGCTGGTAAATGTGGATATTTTCGCGCAGATATCTTATACTTTTTATGATCGATTGGCTACACATTATAGGTATATAAGCATGTATTTGTACAGGCATACCCAAGGGCGGATCCAGCTTTGGCGCCAGGGGGGGTCACATAGTCGTGGTCAAGTCACAAGAAGTTATAATTTAATTTTGATAATAATAGATACTTACAAGTAAAACGTAGGTATTTTATTAATAAATGTAACTATCTACTGTACTAAAAAATACCTACCTATATTTAAACAACAAAATCAAATTTTCTTTTACGTCTTCTCCCGAAACGCGTTATCGCTTCATCTACTCCAATGGGTACGTTTTTATGGACGTGGAGAAGTGGCACGGTTAGACGTTGTTCAACCATTGAAGCTCTTAGCCACGATTTGATTCTTCACAACGTAGAGAAAGATCTTTCCGCTGTCGCTACACTAACAGGTAGTGTAGCCATAATACATAAAATTTTTCTTATGTTAGGATACATCTCAATATCGCAATTTAAAATAAGGTCGGAAATCGACTGCGGTATATCCTGACTCCGCTGCCACTTCACCATCCATAGCCGATATTCGTTTACAACGACAGAAACTGGAGTATTATCTAGTAACAATGTATAATCGGTTGCTAGTTGTTTCACAGTTTCAATGTCTTGATTACTGTATTCGCTTTTTGGCATGAAAACGCTTAGTTGAAACAAATTAAGTATTTCAAGAGACAGACGGTCCTGTAGGTCACTTATTATTGAATCCAGAAGAGGGATGTATATTGTATATGGCTCTGCGGAAATACTCTTCAGCAGATTGAGCAGCTTGGTTATTGGTCCTATGTATTTGTCTTGATACTATTCTGGGACATTTAATTTCTACATCTAGCTGCTCAGCTACTTCTTTAGCTTCTTCAAAAAGCTGTCGGTAAATTACGTCCGCATTTTCTCTTTTGTTTTGTAGAACACTTATAGTATCATTAATAGCGTCCGCAGCTTTTTTAAAATCAATCGAGTTCGATTGCAGTATTCTGCTTAAAGATACAGTAGTACCTGAAAAATAAAGAAGTTAGTATGTGACTGAATGTGAGTGTGAGTATTTTAATTAGTGGTCCACCTAGGTCCTGGACCCAGCCCAGGGGGGATCATGACCCCCATGACCCCCCCCCCTGGATCCGCGCTTGGGCATACCGTGTACCCATCGTATCTGTATGTTATTTGCAGTGCCGGATTATGAAAATAATAGGCCAAGACAAGACCACGCTTAATAATTTTAAAATATTTTCATTTCTCCCGGCGGCGCTCCCTTCATTGGCAGTTTTTCGCGCGAAAATCCGTCCAAGTCCAATGCGGACGCATTGGACGAATTTTTAGAACTTTACGCGGGCGAGAGGGTTAATGGGATTTAAGAGACAAATAATTCGAAGTCTGTACTAATGTTAGTCAGTTTATTTAATTTATTATTAAATTTCATACAATTTCGTATGTCGAATGTGAAGTAAATATAAAGTGTTATCACACAAGATTTTTTACATGTCACACACATTTTGGGGAGTAAACACAGCAGCGGGAGGAGCAGTAGCAATGGTTGAACACAATGTCCCTTAGAGAGCGTCCATATACCACGTAACCTGAAAAGGCGGATTAGGCAGAATGCTACTCTGGGTAACGTGAGGACAGGGGGTGGTACCTAAGAGCCTAGCTTCGCAATTCTTTATTTTATAAATTTTATATTATTGGACAATATTAAAACTTTACAAGGTTTATCGAAAATGTTTTTCCAGCGAGTTTTCGAAAGCCAAAATCCAAATAAAAACCAATAACATCAAAATGATGTTAAGGCGATCGTCTAGCAGAATGAGCAAATTTCACCATTTTTTCTCATATCTTCTCTTGCGTTTTTTATTACATTTTTGTATGAAAATATGTCATATTAAAATTTATTCATCAGGTTACATATATTTTAAATACGAATATCTTATTAAAATGTCATAAACTAAATTAAATAATTGATTAATAAATTACAAAACCTTCGATGTTTTAAAAATGAAGAAAATTGCTCCAATTTGTGGGCCTTTTATGACTGAACGGCGTGTGAGAAGTCTTTTTTATTCAATAATATTACAAAGTTAACGATTATCTTAAATTTATTACAATTATAGAAAAATCTGTTAATACGTTTACATGCAATTTATGTTTTAAAAAACACTGTTTTTTAAAAATAATTTATTTTTTGTGGGTCTTTTTCAACTCTTTTTACATGGTTGACAACTTTTTTACTTCAATAGTCAAAAGAATAGATATTATAATTTTACAATAAAAACAAAAAAAAAATCAAAATCTTTGTCGATATTCCTGATTTTAGATATTTAATCAAGACGCAACGTATTTATGACACAATACGCAGTGCCTTGATTAAATAGCTAAAATCTGAAATCGAGAATCATTTTTTCATTTTTTTTGTATTAATTTTAAAATAAAAATGTCTATTCCTTTAATTTATTAAAGAAACAAAGTTTAATATAAACTATTTTAAATATAAACTATTTTAAAAGGATCGAAAAAAACTCACAAAAAATAAAAATAATTTAAAAAACAGTATTTTTTAAAACATAAATTGCATGTAAACGTATTAACAGATTTTTCTATAATTGTAACAAATTTAAGATAATCGTTAACTTTGTAATATTATTGAATAAAAAAGACATCTCACACGCCGGTCAGTCATAAAAGGTCCACAAAGTGGAGCAATTTTCTTCATTTTTAAAACATCGAAGGTTTGGTAATTTATTAATCAATTATTTAATTTAGTTTATGACATTTTAATAAGATATTCGTATTTAAAATATATGTAACCTGATGAATAAATTTTTTAAATTAGATATGTTCCTACAAAAATGTGATAAAAAACGAAAGAGAAGATATGAGAAAAATGGTGAAATTTGCTCATTCTGCTAGACGATCGCCTTAATGAGATATGGAAATCTTTTTAATAGGACAAAAAATCATTTGTGATAGAACAGCAGTAAAAACGATGCAACCCTTCTTAGTTTTTTTATGCAGTAGGTGTAATGTGTTATATTTCACTAATTTAAACAAAAATGATTGAGATCTTTTCTAAGCTTGCTAGCAGAGATTTTTTTGAGTAATATATACCTATATCTTTATATTTTTTTTCATGTAAAAATGTTTTTTTACAAATTGTTATGAAGCGCTTTATTATAAAACGCATATCAGTTTTTTTCATTTTATACCCAATAATTTTAGTAGTTTGGAAGAGAAAACAGTACAAAATGTATTTTGGAATTAAAAAAATACGTTCCGGTCGAGGTATGTGTGTTCAAGGCAAAAACCACATTAAGACTATCTGGAGGGAAGGAGGTGTTCAAAAGATTTTAAAAGACGTTCCTTTAAGAGGCGAAAGGGAATGCAGCGAAAACGCCAACATGCGGCTTCGCGATACAATTGAAGGCTCATTGCGTCAATATACAGCATGTAATACCTCTTCCCACTCAAGAAAGACAAACAAATTAGTATGTGTCAGCCTTGCGTATGAGGCACATTATTTCGTTATGTTGATGTTTATACCCTAAATACCAACACAACGAAACAATGTGCGTCGTACGCACGGCTTACACACACCAATTCGATTGTATTTCTTAAATGAAAGGAGGTCTACCCGTGTATAATAATAACATTTTTTATGATTAAAATCGTGTGTGAATAAGACCCGGTTGCTTCAAGTTCGATCAAAGTAAGCGGTCGATCAAAGAATAGATTTTTACGAAAACGGGTCGTCTGATTGATGGAGAACGTAAAAATCTATGCTTTAAAAGAACGCTTACTTTAATCCAACTTGAAACAACCGGCCCTTAAGCACTGATCATGAGAAGATGCCTACGGAATCCGAGACAAGTACCTACCTACCATCACGACAAACGAAATGCGCAAACAAAGGTACCTAGCTACGAGAATGAACGATGGTGACAGCACAAGGCCCAGTTTTTTGTATCAACCTGATTACACTTCAGTAAGGATATGCGATAAACTTGGTATTTCTGCAGTTAGTAAACATTGCATAATAAATAGGTATGTACCTAACTAATCAACATTGCAGCATCTATAAAAAAAACACATAACTGAGGACGCGTCGATGCTTTGAAGGCTTCGTTTTAATACGCAGATAACTTTTGGTAAGCTCGAGAAAGGACATCGGTATCCGCCCCTCAAAGCCTCAAATGACATCCTCACACGTCGTCACTTTAGATAAACTTGATGGATGTGGGCAAGACCTACTTACGTTTATTATATTCGTCACACAGCAAAATTCGAACTGTTTTAGATCTACGGGCAATATTATTTGTAGCTACGTTTCTATGATTTTTTATATCTGTGCATTATGATTCCACTTTTAGAAATAAGTTTCCAAATTTTGAGTCGGATCGGTCAAACTGTACAGATTTGCATCGAAAATATATCAGGGGACGGGAAGAATTAAAAGAATAGAGGGAAAATGTCATAAAGAATAAGTTTTCAAATGTTGAGTCCGATCGGTCAAACGGTACAGATTTGCATCTAAAATATATAGCGGAGGGGAAGGGTTGAAAGAATAGGGGGGAAATGTCGCCTATATTTCCCGCCGGGTTCTAAAGAATGTGTTTCCAAATTTTGAGTCCGATCGGTCAAACGGTACAGATTTTCATCAAAAATATATAAGGGAGGGGAAGGGTTAAAAAAACTAGGGGGGAAATGTCACAAATGTTACCTGCCGAGTCCTTAAGAATAAGTTTCCGAATTTTGAGTCCTATCGGTCAAATGGACAGATTTGCATCAGCGGAGTGGAAGGGTTAAAAAAAATAGGGTCAAACGTCGAATATATTACCCGCCGAGTCCTTAAGAATAAGTTTCCAAATTTTGAGTCTAATCGGTCAAATGGTACAGATTTGCATCGAAAATATATCAGGTGAGGGGAAGGGTTAAAAGAATAGGGGGGAAATGACACATATGTGACTCGCCGAGTCCTTAAGAATATGTTTCCAAATTTTGAGTCCGATCGGTCAAACCGTACAGATTTACATCGAAAATATATCAGTGGAGAGGAAGGGTTAAAAGAATAGGAAGGAAATGTCACATATGTTACCCGCCGAGTCCTAAAGAATAAGTTTCCAAATTTTGAGTCCGATGGGTCAAACGGTACAGATTTGCATCGAAAATATGTCAGGGGGAGGGGAAGGGGTATGAGAATAGGGGGGAAATGTTGCCTATGTTACCCGCCGGGTCCTAAAGCATAAGTATGCAACATTTTAATCGAATCGGACAAACGGTGTGGATTTGTATAGAGAACAGACAGACAGACAGACATTGAGTTTTATAGGTATAGATATCACCGATCGCCCGGATGGTTATTTATCATTTTTTATAAAATTATACTAGCTATAATGTAACCCGTCAAAAACGAGAATATTATTAAATAGAGGATAATGATTTTTTTATTTCTTATACCTCATTATTATTTGAGCCATTTGCTAGCGTTAGTGATGGACATTATTACGTAGAGAATGATATATTTTGATTAATGATTAATACCGATAACAACGGATGAACATATTAGTTTTAATTTTCTTTAAACTAATACTAAACTAATTAACGGTTCAAAAAGAACAGTTTGTTCATGAACGACTCGACTCATTTATTCTCGAAGGCAAAACTTCATTTCAGAATGAAGGCTTCAACATACTCACGTTCACCATACGTTCACCAATTTGAAGGCTTCAAAGCGTGCGCTTCATTTGTAGTAGACGAAGTGCGTAATGTACCGAAACATTACGCACTTCGTCTACTTTAATGAACTACATGAAGGAGCTACTTGTAGTACTACAAAATAGTGCATTATCGCTGACGGGGAGGGGGGGGGGGGGATTTGAAAAGGTCGTTTTATTTATCAAGTCCACAATTTTTTTTTACATTATTGAAAATTACATAAAGGGTTCATTCGTTCCACTTCACTGAAAGTCACACTTCTCGGCGAAATGTGCAATTTGAATTGTAAAAGTTTGAAATGTGCAGTTCGATTTTTTTTTGAGATAATCGATAGTTTTGTCTTGGCGACCTTTTTTTTTTTTTTTTATTTATATTTAAAAATCCTTGTTTACAAATAAAGATACTTAATACTAATTTAACAATAAAACATAAGATGAATTACACATTTTTTTTGTTTTGTTTAATTTGTGGATTATGCCACTCTACTAGGCTACGCCTGTCCCAGAGTGGCGTTATAGAACACAATTATAATATTTTTTCGAGTTCGTCAGTAGTATTTATTTTCATAAGGTAGTTTTTATGTATCTACAGAATATCAAGTGGAATGTTAGTGAAAGTTGAGTAAGGCCCGGTTGTTTCAAGTTCGATCAAAGTAAGCGGTCGATAAAAGCATAGATTTTTACGAAAACGGATCGTCTGATTGGTGGAGAACGTAAAATTTCAGTTTAAACTCTACGCTTACTTTGATCGAATTTGAAACAACCGGGCCTTAGTCATAAGTCCAAGTGTAAATATGTGTAGAATAATTGTTTAATGTAAAAAGGGTTAAAGTTTTGTTTAAGATTATTTTTTATTTTCCTTAATTAATTAATTTATTTATATAGGTATATTTTTTGGTCATCGATATATTTTTTTCGATATATCGATAGTTTTTTCCCGATATATCGATATATTTTTTCCGATATATCGTTATATTTTTTCAGATATATCGATTAATTTTTCCGATATATCGATATATTTTTCCCGATATATCGATATATTTTTTCCGATATATCGATATTCTAGTTACCTTTTTTGTTTTGGTCATCGATATTTTTTCTCGGATAATCGATATATTTTTTCCGGTGACCTTTTTTCGCCAAAAGCTTATTCCTTACATTTTTGAAAAAAAAATATCGATAAATATCGATATATCGATATATTTTTCTCAATGTATATCGATTATTTTCGATACTTTTTTAAAATATCGATTCGATATATATCGATATATTTTTTTCATTTACCCATCCCTACCGTAAAGTATCTATGACCTATGAGAGTGTCAATATAAATACATCTGTCAAATGCCAATATTTCCATTTTCCATCAATATGGCGGCAACGTTGGGTTTAATTTTATATTTGGATACTTGGGATAAAGAAATTAGTAGATGCGCATGAAACAAATTAATTTACACCAACTTTTAAAATAACATTTAAACCAAAAATGTCATAAAATATTATTTGTGTCAAAATGGACGATGTACAATGTTAAATATTAGGGATCAAGCTTGATTATTATGACATCGGAAACCAATTAGAATATACCTGCGTATATGATAAATGCGCATGCGTGAGTATTATGTTTGTGCCAGCTGTATCGTGCTACAAATAGGTACTTACCTATATCAGTACCTACGTCGAATCCAACAAAACGTCACAATTTATTATACGCTTGCGTAAAGCGATTCACATAATACACAAATTTAATAGAAAATTATTTACACTCACTAGCAAAAATTTGCTTATTTCTAATCAAGAATGACAGATAGATTGCAGAGTGCTGTGTGACCGGCCCAGCGTATCGACTATTATTTTGCCGCGAATCGAAAAAAAATTGTCGCGCGGCATTGTATAAAAGACTGGGGACACTTGATCCCCCTTTATGTTTTTTTCTCTAATTCTCTTATTGTATATCATATTTCAAATGTCTTTATACTCAAAGACATTGAATTTAATTGGGTATACTTGGTGTAATAACCATTTACATTGTTTTATAAATTTTGTAATTATCCCGCCAACAGTAGAGGAAGGAAATAATACCAAGTGTCCCATATATATGGGTGACTACCACCACACTATGGGGGGGGGGTACAACAGTATATTAATCACGCTCTGATGTTGTGAGTTTCTCATCTTTAAAATCTAAGTTTCATTACTTTTTCTTAAGCTTTGCAATTATTTTTTTGTTTTTTACTGCATAGCTTCCTACTCATTTTCGATGACCGGTTTTTCAGATTGACTGATTTGTGATTGTCTATAGTCCAGGGCATAGTCAATTTTACTGTAGGTAGCGTTGTTTGTTTTTCTGATATACGTTTTGAGAAACATGACTGCTAATCTGTGAGCTTTGCAGCACCACAAATATTTTTACTGTCTAAAACATCATTCACAGCTGACTGCAAGATCTTTTTATTGATCGGTCTTCTTTCCAGATCATCTTTTCTCTTTTATATGCCCTAGGCTTACTGGATCCCAAAAGAAAAGAAAAAAAATCAATAAGGGACATTGATCGGGGGGGGATCAAGTCTAAAAATGTGTACCTAGTGTCCCCTAACCGGGTTGAGGGTAGAAAATGTTATTTATAAAAAAAACTATTTTGATTTAAGACTTTCTTTGTGCGAAACTGAAATGTTCAGATAATGACTTGTTTATTGTTTCAGAAGTATGTTTTTAGAACTCCACAATTACACATATGAAAATAAAAATAACTTTTTAGATACCTATGTTCTACTTTTAATCTACGCGTCTCAGAAAATTAAAAAGGTAGAACTCAAGAAGCAATTGTTTTTATTTCCATATGTGTGATAATAACTTACAATGGAGACTTAATCACTTCTAACATCTTTTCTAAATAATTGTTTAATCAAAATAAAAAGTAATGAAAAATATGTGTCTTCGGCAACAAACACCAAACCGTCCGCCATCTGTACAATTGTCAAGTCTGACTGAAGTCACTACTCTAGAAAGTTAGCGGGTTATTAATATTGCAAGTTAAAAATAATGCATTTTATTTTTTTATTATTACATATTTTTCTAGTCTATTTTAAGTACATATATTGATACATAAATTTATTATATCGTTGTACCTCTTCAAAAAGAGACTCTTGTGTCTGGAGAGGGACTTACACTTTTATATATATATATTTTTTTAGTTTTTTTTTTATGGTAAATAAATGTATATAAAAGGAAAAGTTACTAAATATGCGATAATTAATGCATTTATGTGGGACAATAAATTAAAAAAGAAAAACTAACAATAAGCAAACAATTAAAAAATGAAATAGTAAAGAGAGAAATATTATAAAATTTTAAGCAAAGATAATAACAGTGTACAGTATAATAATATTAAATTTAAAACTATCTATTATTAAAGAAATACTCCTGCAATGTTCCTAGAAATTCTATAAGTCTCCTGTACCTAGTCTTCCATAAGGATTAAGTGTCCTCAGTCTCCCCTAAATGAAAATAATATCAACCACCGTAATAAACTGTCAACACACAAACTAGTGAAGGTAAAAACCATTATTTTAGCCGGTACACAATAACCGTTATTTGAGATTTGTATCAATACTTGGTAATTGATTTTTCCCAAGTCGACAAGCAATACTCGGTACAAGAAAACAGTTACCAATCATTTAATACGATCAGATACAAATATCAAATAACAATTAACATGTAACCAGTTAACCATCACTAACACGAACCAGATTCTTTTAAAAATGCAAAAGATTTGACTCTTCCTCCTCAAATCCCTCCGAATCTATGGAGCAGCGACCTGCATCACTGGATGTTTGACATTAAAGTAATACTATTAAAATAAAATGTGACCTTGGAAAAACAAGGTAGGTACCGTCCAAAATTTTGGTCAAAATTTACTTGGCGTGGTGTGGAAAAATCCTGATGCGCTAAGTGTGGCGTGGTTTGAAAATGATAGGGAACCTTTAGGATAAATTGTTAATAGTGACAGACCTGAAGCCTAGAGCTCCCGAGTCAACCTGGCAAAGACCTACATGGTACATGAGTGCGTGACGGTAGCCAAGTACAATTGGATTTGCCAACAGTTTAGAAGTTAAAACGGTGTTTCTAGACCTAATTTTTTTATTTATTTAGATAAATTAAAAAGTCTTACAGAGACAAAGCTATTTATTTTGGAAATATGTATGGAAGTCTTTATATGGTGGTTCAGGGCTTATGACCTGTATTAGCTGGCTTACATGGTCATTTTACCCAGTGCAACATTCACCAATTCCACTATAAAAATGTAATGTCTTTTTAATAACATTTTCATTTTCTCTGCTACCTCTGGTTTTACTTCCCTTTTCTTATGATTTGGGGCCCCTGTGGTAAGTGGAGTATCTATAAATCCGCCACTGGCTATCGTTAGACTTGTTTGGTTTTCGTTTGATTTAGACATTTGTCTCGGCTGCAAAACTTTCATGACATTCTTATTCGAACTGTACCCCGCAATTTGCATATGCTTATAATCCTCCAGCATTACTAATGTGGATGCGTAATGACCTATTAAGAATGTCAAATTCTTCTTTGTTGTCTTGAGATCTAATTGATGCTCGTTTATCAGCTAAATTGGTATTCGTCAATCTATTTTTATTTCATTTGAATAAATTTGACAAAAAAGGATATCAAATGAATAGTGATTTCGTCAACAAATATTTGTCTTCTGCTAAAATTAATATTTGAGTACAAAATTGAGCAAAATAAAAGAATTTTACCTTCCATTAAAATTCCTATTTTGTTTCCCTCGACGCCTGGAATCCATTATGAGAGAACAGCCTGCTGTTTCGCCACTAGACACGCGTTCCTACCCCCTCTGATTCCCTGTTTGCGACAATTTATTCCCGCTGGTATCCCTGTTTCCGGTTTCGCCGGCGCAACGGTTTTTCTTTCATATGACTCATAATGCACCAGGTAGGGATTACCTGGATTCCAGGCGTCGAGGGAAACAAAATAGGAATTTTAATGGAAGGTAAAATTCTTTTATTTTGTGTTCCGTCTCGACGCCTGGAATCCATTATGAGAGATCTGTTTGTTATCACCTGGTGACCTAGTGGTTCGACGTTATATGTGACTGCCTATATTGGCGTAAAGAGAGGCGCTAATGAGCTCTGGGGGCATTGTTGCTTGGGGTTATCTACTATCTCTCTTTGGTAGAATTTTCGGAAGGTGATTTCACTCTGCCAGTTTCCCCTTGACAAGATCTCCTCTATCGGGTAGTTTTCCAGCCAATTCAACGAAGCCACAGCAGAACGAACACTTCCTGGCGTTGCTTCCACTCCAGCCTCTCTTAGGATTGACTTGATCCAACCACCTATCATTGTCCGTGAAGCTGGCTTTACTTCACCTGCTGTCGTCACAAATAGTTCTTTCATGTCCGGCTTTCGTCTCGGCTGTGAGAGTGAGACCAGCTTTCGGATCCAAAACAAGGGGTTGATGTTCCTTTCATCCGATGCGCTCAACCTCCATCCCGATTGTTTGTGTCTTGCCGTGTCAGTCTTCGCTCCAAAGGCTGGCCATAGCGTGATGGAGTCTCCTTTGTCGATCAATCGGTCCGGGGTGACTCTGAGAAGTGTCAGATCTTGGACTCTTCGCCCAGATGCCATGATGAGTAGTATGGCCGTCCTCCTTGACACGTCATACAGGCTGTTCCTTGGCGGGTTTTCACGTAGCCACTCCACCACTACTCGGGGGTTCCAGATCGGGGGTCTCTCAGTGCATCCACCAGAAACCGAGATGGCTTTAAGGACGTGCCTGACGAGGAAGTTCGAGCTAATCTTATCTGCATCAAGAGCTGGGCCACAGAAGGATACGATTGCCGATTTGTGGACCAATATTGTTCGAGGGGCTAGCCCTTCGTGGATGAACAGGTTGGCCAGATATCTTGCCACTGTTGCAGGGGGAGGGTTATGAGGTTGGACAGAATGCGTGGTACACCATCGCTGCCACCTATCCCAGGCCGGCTTGTAGGTGTTCAGCGTTGAGCCTCTCCAGCCAGATCTGAACAGCTGCTGTTCCTCCTGGCTCCAATCCGCTATAGCCTGTTCCCACCCACTGCTATTCTCCAAACTTCCAGTTGGAGGTCCGACACCCTCGGTGGGGGAAACCCTGTCGACGTATCGATCAGGACGCTCTTCAGATCTCTTACGCTTATTGGCCCTCCCTTTGCTCGTTGTTTGAGATCGGCCCTCCAGAATGTCTTCTCCCATCTTGGCACAACTAGGAAAAAGGTGCCTCTTGCCAAGTTCAAGTGCGCCAGTACTCTTGGGACGAGATTCGGCGGCGAAAATACCCAGGCCAGCTCGTAATCCCAATGCTGACTGAATGCGTTGAGATAGGAGGCCGAGCAATCGGTTGAGTCTAGCGACACGTAGTTTGGCACCACATGGGCGGTGGCCGCGAAGAGGTCGATCTGAGGACGTCCCCATATTCGGAATATTTCCTCTGTCGCTGGTTCCAGGAGGTGCCATTCCGGGAGTGGTGTCCCCCCGTGAGAGTCGGTCCGCAATCCCGTTGTATCTCCCTGGAATGTACTGCGCTGTCAGAGATATTTCCTGCTGGTCGATAAACTCTAGGAGGTCTCGAGTTATCTTCAGAAGGCCCAATGATCTTGTCCCCCCCTCCATGTTGATGTAAGTCACTACTGTCTTGTTGTCTGTCTGCAGTAGGGTCGTCGTTCCTCTTAGCAGGTAAGCGTGATCCCTGATCACTGCGTAAACAGCGAAGGCTTCTTTCTGGTTGGAATGCCACCGCATCTGCTCTGGGGACCACTGGCCTGCTATCGTCTTGTCGTCCACCTGGCCGCCCCAACCTGCGTCCGCTGCGTCTGTAGTCAGGAAGTGGGAGAAGGGGGCTTCGTGTATTGGGCAGGACTCCCCTACGGCCTCCAAC